>JARACY010000853.1:0-73353 GCA_029255725.1 Scrobipalpa atriplicella
CCTTTGTATCTTTCTGTATACAATAAACGGTTAAATAAATAAATAAGAAATATTTACGGTTGTTTTGTAATTTAATAGACTGATAAAAGTGTGGAAATAACGTTTTTCTTTTTTAAGAATCCGTGGTCTGGAACATAAATACATAGGCATAGGTACTCAATCATTGCGTTGGTCAAAAAACCCACATTGGATATATGATCGTCCGACTTTACCACGTTCTGTATAGGCAAGAAAGACATATCTATCCTTTAATCTACCCAAAAAAAAAACAGTTTAATTTTGGTCTTTGTCTTTGATCATTGACATGTCCTCAAAGTCACACCACACGTGGACAAAGTCCCATCCTTCGCAAAACGATTACGGTAAGTAATGTGGCGTCAGGTAGTTTATGGTCTAGGCGGCGCGCGCGCAGAGGGCAGAAATAGCGAGGGCGGGCGCGAGGATGACAGCGGCCGCGGTTTACGACTTCCCCAGCCAAGAGCCAACGGCCGCCGGTCGGCACACCTCTAGTATTCGGACTTCCTAAAATATCTAGATTGTTTAATGTGTAACTTGTATTTCCGCAGAGATAGATTTTCTGTAAGTTGCAAATCTTTAGATGACACCTAGGGCGGGCGGGAAGGATTTTTTATGAAGTAAGCATAACATAAGTCGTAAACTTGTTGATAAGCAAGTCTAGCCTGGTATCTCGTAAATTTCTGGAATTACGACAACTTTCAGTCTCAGTATACCAAACCTAGTAGAAAGCTTTGAGGTTAGAAAGGAAACCTAACTCAAAGACAGACCAAATCTTAAATCTTACAAAGCTATAGGTAACTACAGTATTACCCTAGTAAGGTTTTCCTAGTTTGCGTTGGGCCTTATATGTGACTCTTTGAGAAATCTATTAACTCTCGTTACGACACTCGTGCGCAGACGGCATTCTCCACAAAAGGATTTGGCGTACATAGAGTTGGCGTAATGTATTGTTATTATACCATTGGATTATCCTACAGGGAATATATAAAAAAATTTACTGCCTAACGTGAAACCTACATCTATTGTAGCTTTGCGAACTTAGAAAGTTCACTGACATTTCAAATATTTATTCCTAGAAGTTAGGTCCTACAACATTAAACCGAATAATTTTCTACAATGTCATGTGCTTACATGCAATCATACATGGCTTGTTTATAATGAATCAAAGAATTACGACGTATTAACAGCGTTCAGTGGAAGGGTAGTAAATCCTGCGCTGAAGTGGATGCAACAACCCCGGTTATCTTTACTGCTGGCGTTACACTGATGTTACAGCCTATAAAATAATTAATGGAGTCGTTTTATGCTACTGTAAACGCTGAAACATGTTTCTGGTTCAGGGATGGACTGAGCGCCATTTAAAAACAGAAAACCGAATCTGGTTACCTTATTTTTATTACTGGCCACTGAAACCTTTGTAAATTATAAATAACGAAATTTCCCTAATAATTTAAGTTGAAAAAGGCACGTCAAGTTATTTTTATTTTTATTTTATGGCTAGTGATAGATTTTTTTCACGCAGCATGGCCTGTTTTTTGTAAAAAAGGGCATACACTTCTCAAAATAGAAAAATAAATCTTATTTCTGGTGATGATAGCGAATGGGTAACTTTCAGCATTATAATTTTTGTTCATTGTAAACGTACGTTTCTTGGGGAAATTGTTACTTATTTTTCAAAAAGTTCAATGTATTACGAGAGTCGAGAATGTATAAGGATTTCTAAAAAAATATATATACATAAAGTCCAATCCACCCCTGATTCTTTCCAAGCCAAGACACTTGACCACGGTTTATCAGCATACCGCCATGATTATCTTCGTAACAGTTTTTACTGAACGATTGTCATGTGGACTTTAGGACAGTGGCACCTGGCTGCATACCATGGGAAAATGGGGAGACGAGTGGGAAAGGGTCGTAAGTCATGTTCAACGACAAGGGGGTGAGTGATAGCGATATTTTGTGGTGGAATTTGAGGTGATAGGTGATAACTCTATCTATTATTGAAGGGTAATAATGATAGTGGAACATGTGACTAAAAATCAGTAGTAGGTCCTGAGGGAACGCCTGAAATAAGCAAATAAAAAAAATAATGGTTTTGATTTGTCACCGACTGAAAAAAAACGGAGGAGTTAGTTTTTATAATGAGTTGAGGGTACCGCGTTTGATATGTTTAATCGAAAGGAAAAGGTAACATACATTTTATAACCTACACCATGTTTACGTCATCAATCGTCCCCCTCGTTTTCAATGAAAATAAAATAATTCCGACACTGGTTTACATCCAGATTATCAGTCCAAGTATTTGTTATCAGCTGTGGTGTGGACACAGATGCGTTTGCGTTCCCATGCACGCAGTCACCCCAGGGCCGTCTTAGCACATTTGCCGCCTGTAGGCTATTCAAATTTTGCCGCCCCCTCAACCCATCCCATCCGGCTTTACCTCAGCCGTTTTTTTTTTGGCCTGGCCTGAAGGTATAGTATTAGGTGGTCCCACCCTCACCTATGTCGCAAACAGTCTTACATCCGAACCTGTCGTCGGATGTCGTCAATTGTATATACGGATGTCGTCGTTTGTCGTCGAACCGATGACTTGACGACAAGCTCGAATACATAAAAATATCGCAGACTGTTTTCGACATGGGTGTAAGACGACCAATATTATTACATATAACACAATAATAATGATAAAATATACACTATTAGGGTTTTGATTTCAGCCAGAAACTATTATTTATTTATTTTTGGCGAATTTTGCCGCCCCCCAAAATCTGCCGCCCTAGGCTTAAGCCTACTCAGCCTAGTGGATAAGCCAGGGCTGAGTCACCCTCAATACAGTACTTCAGCACAGACTAATTGAAATGCTTGACTTGGCTGTATGTAAGTCAAGGACTTTGCTTATTACGAGTCTGCTATAAAAATTAACGTCATGATGGTACCGACTCGGTTCGAGTTGAGATGGTCATGATTTTAATGAGCATGGCATTTCAGAGGCCGCCAGATGTATCCTGAAAAAGTCCATAGATAAAAAAGGGAAGGAAAAAATAAAGACTTGACAATGTAAGCATAAGGAGACTACCAGTGACTTAACAGGCGTCTTCTGGGTTAGCTCGCTCCATCGTCGACTCTGTCACGGTCATCGCTGACCTTTGTGTCTAGAGTCAAGAGCTAATCCATTCCAAGTAAAAAAAGGATACACTACATTTAATTAGGTTTTTTTTCAGTATTAAATAATATTTTTTTTCGTAATTTACCAAATTAATAGGAAAACAAAATTATCGAAGGAAGAGTATTAATTTTGACTTAAAATAAATAAAATCTCTAACATAAGATCTCTAAAATGTAGATCTGTGGCAGCTGTTTTCCGGGATGTAACGTCCAATCAAATCGCTTTCGCAGAACCAGCGCGGTTTATCAATAGCATTCGGAATAGGTATTACATTCAGCCACGCCCTCATACCTAATGTGTTTATTTATTTAGGTACTACTTATTTTTAAAATGATGAAGTTCGCTTTACTTTTTTATTGTTTCATTGCAGGTCACAAACTAAACTAAATTAATTAAATGATTCAGATTTGACTCTATCTCTAATCGATTATTCCTTAATGTACCTCTCTATAAAGTACCTAATCATGCTAATATTATGTATCGAAATACTCAAGGTATTAAATCCAAGTTAAACAAACCGTAACAAGTATTAAATAGCTGCCCAAATTGACACATGAAAGTGGCTCGCAAGTACATAAGACATGGAAACTAGCAAGTCGAAGATATATTCTGTGGTAGGATCGCGAATAACGTTCAGTTTAGCGAGTGGAAGCGTTCCAAATAAGAAGGCTGCCGGTAATGAAGAGCGGTGCTAAACGCGCGCATTACCGTCGCCCCGCTAACTGCGCCGGCGCACCTCACTACACTACTGCCAGCCCGAGATTACACTCTGTCAATATTTTGTACGCTGGAAATGGAAAATTGTTAGTATTAGACGCTACATGCTGTGCATTTCCTGAGTCTGTTCGGTTTTTCTGAATGTTATAGCACAGAATTATAATTACCTCTATTAACGTATCATAATTTTATTAGTACCTACTATTTTAGCGTATACGTAAACCTAAATGCATATTATATTCTGAAAAAAAAAAAAACTTTCTTTACAATAATTTAAAATGTAAAAATAAATCGAGAGTGTATGTTCTTTTACAAAAACCTGGCCATGTCAGTTGAAAAACTCACTTGTGATAGCCATAAAGTTAGAAAAAAAAGAATCTCTATCTTTTTCTTCTTTTACGGAATGAATGGCCTTTGCTTCAAATTTTTTGACGCATTATTGCCAGTATTTTTTAATATTCAAACTTTTTTTACAAATTAATTTAAAAATCCCTTTTTTTCAGGAAAAGACGAAGGCAAAGACAAAAACAGTTTTTATTCTGTTTAATCGTCGTTTTCAAATTCATATGAGACCATAAATTTCTAAAATTGGCATCAGTATATATATTGCTCCAGACCGATTTCTAATCTTTTAACACGACAAAAATTCGAAATAGAAAGCTAGCTTTACGATTTGTATGAACAGGATTAAGAGTTCAAATGTCAGCCCCGGCTAGCCTACACAAACAGGTAGAAGGAAGTTCCGCCGGCACCTGTGAGGCTAAGAGGACGCGGGGGCATGTTTGCGCGTCCACTTACACCGCGCGCAGTAACCGCTGCGCACACGCACTGTTTGCATGCGCACACCGCCACCGCCCGCTGCAGGCGAGGAAGCCCTAATCTACCGGCGGAGTCAAAGGGAGGAGGTCCAAATGAATCCTGTAAACTTGGCTGTTGTCTATATTCGATGGTTTTTTGGAGTTTTAATAGCACGTAGTATTAAATTGAAAGGTGTTGTTTTGTTGGTAAAACCATAAAACCAATACCTAAAACTTAGAGAACAACAATGTGGAAACAGGAGCCGTATTTTTTAACCACTCACAATTCACATTCGCATGCCAATAGTTAGTTAGTATTATGGAAATCGCTGTTCTTTTTTCATCGGAAGATGGTCCGTAAAGTCATCGGTAAACAGGTAAACATGTTTGCACCATTAAATTATGAATCGTAATTTTTGGACTAGCAGAGAGAGATTTGGTGGAAATGGTAATCCATGGGCTGCTTCAATAGAATTCCACGCTAAGTAACCTACACTTGATTTTATAAAAACCTATTAAACCTATAAAACTCCCTCGGGGACTCCCTAAATACCGGTAAGCGAGATAAGACTGCGCGCACCCCAATGGGAATGTTTGCGCAGGGGACGCTATCGCGCGGAAATAAAACCGGAGACAAACATCCTACAACGGAGGTTGCCTTAACATGTGTTAAAAGCAAATTAGTGAAGCCTTTCAAAATCAGACACCATGGATGCGGTAGGTGACATAGAGATTGATGGTAAAAATATCGACTTCTTCAAAGAAGAGACCATTCTTTGGCCCAGCGTTTTCCCAGCCTAATGGTGAGGTCCACTTTCTAAAAGAGATCGTTCTTCTGCCTAGTGTTTTTCCGGCCTAGTTCTAGCCACTAGAGGTAAGGCCTAAGAAGTACACTTTCTAGCTTCGTCCACTCCACTTATGCCTGGTCTTCGGCTTCCGCATTGTAAATTGAAAGACCCGGCTTCACTATGCTTTAAAACTTTGCAAGTATCTGCTGATATTGTCTAACCTCTTAAAAATGCTACTGCTACTTCTATAACAAATTTTACAGTGCTATCGATTCGTAGAGAGCAAACATAACTAAATCTTAACTAAAATTATTGCCATCACTTTCTTTCCTCTAAGGATAAGATTAATTAAGATTAAGATTATTTTTGTGCACAAACGAATTGCCCCCAGTGTCTAAAAAAGATTGTGTGTGTTTTTCCAGTTATAGGTACTTAATCTGCTAATTTCACGAGTGATATCAAAGTTTAGCCCCTGCCCATGTCACGCATTAGAGATAATTTTTATCAGCAAATTCACTTTTTAGAAATATTTATTCAGCGCAGCTGTGGCCTTGTTATTTCCCTTCCTCACTTACAAAATTCAATATGTAGTTGCTCTTACTTATTTCGCAATACATAAATTTTCTGATTTTTTTAAGTATTAAAAAATAAAAGTACCACCTAACAAACCACGTTGCTAAAAGCTCAAGTTGCTAATTTTACTGAACGTAGGTAATTCAGAATAAAATTTGAGCAGCCCTTGGTTCTCCCTTACAAATGGTATTGAAAAGTTGTTCAGTTTCATGGTTTGGTTCAGCATTTTTTTTACACCCAGTATAAAAATTATAGTCCAGTCCATAGAAATGTAAACGACTTCTTCAAATAGAAGCAATTTCAGAATTGACCTCAAATTAGTCAAAGACAAAAATATTTCCTGTTTATCATAATTAGTGGCAGCATCGGGAGATGAGACTCGCCGACAGATAGGGAATTAATGAACAACGACAGATAACATTCAATTAGAACGACTCGTGTCACCGAGCCGGGTCACCTTTGGGTCACTATATCGTAATATGGTCGCTATTATACAGGGTGTAGAAATAAGTATTCACACAACTTTCGAACGTTCTAACAACTTTCCTAAATATTGAAAAATAACTACATATTACTGTTTTTTTCCTTCTCCACGTCAATTTTGTATGAAGAAGGCATTATTTTTCAATTAATTTTTTTGTTCTTTGCAGAACATGGTGATTTTAAGGAATGCAGTCCTTTTTTTACATCCTTTATAGTAGCCGTAGAGCTTCTGGCCTAATTAGTAGCCTGAGCTATTGGTTCGACTCCTATGTTGTCTTGCTTATGAATTTGTTTGATAGAATTAGAATGTTTCATAAAATACGTAAAATCTGCAACCTGCGTGAGAAAAATAATGACCAAACCCGAATATTTTCATATAATTTCTAACCACAGTTTTAAGTTATTTATTTTTGTCGTCCCATTACACGCACAGTACATACTTAGATCATCATATAGTATGGCATATACTCAATGGATCCTATAGTAATTTTTAAATTTTTCAGCCAGATTTTTAAAACATATCTTAGGTACAGGTCAGGTAACATAATATACCTACCTAATGGACAGGTAAAAAAAGAAAACTCAACACTTTTAAATAGCTACATTTTGAAGTTTGATTAACTTTTAAGTAAATGGTCTATAACACCATAATTTTAGAGCATTAACTTTCCAAAAGTATTCTCATAGGCCTACTTAGAAAATAAAACAATAGAGAGGTAACTTACAAGTACTTTATACTTAGTTAGCTGACTCTAGGTAAAAATACTGACTCTAGGTAATATTCTTATCCTACTAAAGTGAATATTACATATATTTCTTAAGTTAATTACGGAATAATTTCTTGTCATTTGGGGTCACTTTGGCCATAAAATATTCCGATAACATCCAATAGGTATTTTGCATACTTGGACTTATCTTCTTGGAATTAAAACAATCATCCTTTATATAGGGGCGTGTTATTATATTGTAATAAATTTATTATACCTATCTAATTAGCTATAATATATGATCATTATATACTAGTTACCTATGTGGTAAGTTTTATTACATCTTCATGCTTTTTATACTTGTTTTGTTTACTAACCGTACGGAAACTGCTGAATGATGTATCGTTAACAAAACATTCTCGGAACATACAAAAATTCAAAACGTGAAATAAAAATTCAGGTTGAAATAGGTCAATTATTTCAAGCTAAATTCTGTATAGTTTTGTTCATTATTTGCTTTTCTTTTATCCAATGTCACCTTGTATGTTGACCTAATAGGCTATTTTCCTACTAGTCAAATCAGCAACTTTTTATGAAATGTCAAAACGCTTTTTTGTATGAAAATTGTGAGTTATGACGTCACTGGCTTGTAAATATTGACTATACTCAAATCAATAACTTCTATAATTTTTAAGTCGATTATTAAATCTAAATATGCATATTTTTTTAAATAATGAAGGAGATCCACAATATTTAGCCATCAGTTTTAAGTAACGTTTAAACGTTTTGAATTTTTTTAGCAACCCAGTCAACATGCCTATATTGTGTAATCCATGATATTAGTACTACATTTATCAAATACGGGTTAGTTTAGTCATAGATATTGGATTAAGAATCATAAAAAAATATAAGCAACGCCTTTTTGAAAAATATTTTTTTTAGAATTGTTTAGGTACTTTTAATTTTGTTTTTTACATCTAACCGCGATGCAATCGTAAATAAGACCATCGTAATTTATCAATTCGCTATTTGACTGATGTAACTATAAAATATGAAATATGTTAGAAATGCTAGCTTATATCTAAATAATAATTGTACAACATATTAATTACATTTTAAAAAATTGTAATTATTTTATTTTTGCAAAATAAATTTTAGTTTTTTTATCTGTGGATTACAAGAACAGAAACGCGGGCGGCCATGATTGAGCATCGTGTGACGTCACATTTTACAATACAAAACGTCGTGTTTCATCGGTTGTTCCGGTTAGGTTAGAAAATAAGAAAATAAACACTAAAATATTTTAATTTGTGATTGTGAGACGTTTTCAGAAATGGAGGCAGGATATACTAAAGCTGATAGTGCAAATCTAAAGTCGATTCATTTATGATCGCCAATTTCTTTGTAAATAATCCTGACTTTTGCTCTGCCGAGTTTCGGAATGCAAAAACTTCCGTGTAAGTACCGAAACAAACAAAGTAAAGGTTAGACCGCACTAGAACGTAGTTGCAGCAGCGGCGCGACAGCTGCATTTCATGCATTTCATTCATTTTGACAACTTTGTCGCGCAGTGTCGCGCCGCTGCAGTACGGTATAATATCTCATACATTTTCATACCAAAAAACATTGGTCGCGCCGCGGGCCGCGCCGTGCCGTGCCGCGCTGCTGCAGTGCAGTTCGAATGCAGGCTATCCTTGCAGCTTAAATTTGTAAAAATTGATACCTAGGTATGTATCTAGAACACTTAGGAACGTGTATAAACAATTTGCCAGGATATTTATCTGTCGAACTTCTACACATAGGCACAGCACACGTTTTGTAGCTTGTCATTTTCGCAATCTTAATAAAAAAGCTGTAATTTTTCCACTTAAAATACACCTAAGAGTTAGAGCGTCCCAATAAAGTTCCTTTGTTATTAAAATGTGACGTCATAGCTCGCAAATGTCACGTGACCGGCTGTTTCCGCGCCAATTTTAAATAATGGTTAAAAAACATTGCTTTTTTTCTATTAAATAATGCTTTTTTGAGAAAAAAGTTACTGTACGAGGTATAAAATAAACTTATGTAAATTTTAAAATATATTTTCCAAAACAGTCAAATAGCCAATTCGAGATGAGCTGTAGCCTTCCCTTATCAATAATGGGTTCGAGTGAATAATAACGTTATAATTTATAATAATATCGCATCTTTTCATGAGCCGACGCATGGCGGGGTATCAACTAAGTATAACAACACTACATAATAAATATTGAAGTTATGGATTACTGCGACATGAGAATCTGAAGAAAAGTATTATAACGTATTGAATTATTCTACTTATTTTTTTTTTATTCTCTCAGGGTCCTTCGTCTACTGAAAATCTCATAGAAGGTGCAAAAGGATTGTGGGCATTAGAGTCTTGCTAATGTTTGTCTCAATAATTCTTATCTAGCAATAAGAGAACGAGGAGAGGTTGGGCGGAAAATATTAAGGGAAAAATTACTGATCGTCAAAGTGATAATTTTGTGCAAAAATGTCTCATCGTCGAATTGTATGGGAAATAAAAAAAAAACATTTCATGAAACAATTTAAGATAATTTTATGAGAATGAAAGTTTTCTATTTTGTTCGTTATGCCTGCGCCGAGCCACAGATAAGCACATTCATTTTATGATATAAAAATATTGCCCGATATGTAATTGAAATAATGTTTACGTTTGCGAAACTCGCAGTAAATATAGTTTTTTTTGTTCAAAATATACAATTTAAAAAGAAAATAAGACATATACCTACTATAAAACCTCAAGGTGGTTATTACAGTTTTTTTTTCTTACAAACAGTTTATTCTAGCCCTAACAGGCCGATATCGTCATGATAATTAAGAGAAAGAGGCAACTTTGTGATTTTTATTCTATCGAGGAAAGTTCAAGTAATCGTGTTTCTAAGACATATACTAATTATTTTGAATACTCAACTGTCTTACATATTAATTTCATAACTAACACTTCAGCATGAACGATACAACACGTCAAAAAAAAAAAGTCGGAATTTAGTTTTGCGCACACGATGGCCCCTACCCTATTACTTATTGCTACACTATTGACCGCCAGCATTTTACAGTATTAATTATAAAATTGTTTATTTGTTTCTCGGTAATGATTTTTTTGTGAACAAATAGGCAGACAACAAAAGTTTAAACTCTTATACAACTAAGTGCGTCCGTCATCCAGCCATAAATAAATTATCGATAACTTTTTTATACGAAACAGAAGAAGCACTTGAGATTAAGGAGTTTCATTTCCGTTAAATGAAACTTTGAAGCGTACAGGCGCGTGCGCATAGTATCTACGCTTTTTCTTAGTTAGCGTAGAGTCGCATTTTTATTATCAGACTAGCTTTCTGTCAGCGCCCGGTGCTAAATAAGTTTTCCCGTAGGAATGGTGTAGGTACTTTTCCGCGGTAAAAAAAGTAGCCCATGTTACTCAGGATGCACGTAGTTTACTAACGATGAAAGATTTTTTGAAATTGGTCCAGTAGATTATAAGTTTATTCGTTAGTCAGGTAGTCACATTCATTAGGTATGTTTTCCATTTCAGCTCGGAAGAAAGTTAGAACCACTTTTGATGTAATAAAAATAAGTACGTAAAAAAAACTCACTTGCTCGGCTGTGGCACTATGTTGTCGTAGTTGAATGTCTGCAGCAGTTTCCCGACAGCCTCATTGATTTCCACCTTGTCGCACGGCCGGTGCTCTTCCCAACTCATTACTACTGGCCACTAAAGTCCACAAAAAAAGAAACAAAAAGTTTTTAGGAATTCTAAATTTAAAAAGCCTTGGGTCCGAAAAAAGTGCTACTACTAAAACTCGAAATTCAAAAAGCGTAGAATCGTTCACAATAGCGCGCGTGCGTTCGTCTCGCGCGTCCCGAGTATAAAGAGCCCCTTATGCTCCTGCGCAAGTATAAATGCGCGGTCGACGGAGGACCAACTGCTTTGATACTGCGCGCCTGTATTTGTTTACTTACGATTAGATTGAAGTTATTCAATTGTTGATAATCAAAACAGGGAATAAATGGTGGATTAAAACCGCAGAGTAGCTTATGTTTTCATTTCTTGCATTATTGATTTGAAAGCTCTACACCTCTCATCTCAACGTTCAGTTTTCTATTTACCTAATTACAAACCGCTCTTGGATGCCTTTATTTGGATTGATGGTGTTGTAATTTTTAATAAGTACCTACTATATACCTACGTAGATAATATGACATAAATCTTCATATACTGTATTATAGGTTTTGTTTTACTGTAATGTAATGTAATCCAACTCTACAATACTAAAAACTCCCAGTCAACAAAACATGAACAAATTAACTAAATCAGTTACAAATAACATTCCATTTCACGCTTCACGTAAGCTCGCAGGAGTTTTCCGAGTTTTCCAACGTGATTGCGGTGGGCGTCGCCCGCGCACCCCGCCTCGCCGCTGATTGGTCGCTGGCCGCTGTGACGTCATGCGCCGAGACCCTTCTCGCCGCCGCCGCCGCGCCAAACGCGCGTGACATCTTTATTGTTATTCTTAGTGCACTAACTAGGTGTATGTAGGATACCTAAGTAGGATGATTTCTTTCTTATTTAAATACTTAGGTACCTCACATAGAATAAATATAAGAATATACCGGCTGTATGGGACAGCGTACAAGAAACTGATAGGGGTTGCTCTGTCAACGAAACTGAACAACTTTCAACTTCTTTTAGGATGTGAAAAACATTTTTAGCTTTCACATACAAACTGTCTGACCGAGGTGGTCATTTTGTATGGGAAAGTAAAAAAAAAATTGATTACCTGAAAGAATTTCCAGCTTGTTGACTATTCAGCTTCATTGACTGAGCAACCCCTATCACTATCAGTTTCTGGTACGCTGAAACGCTATGCTGTCCCCCAGTGTTACCTACTCATGGAAATAAATTTATTTCTTTGATGTGTTCTAATTACTTATTTTACATAATCTACTTAGTAACATTCAATTGACAAGACTAACTATTCGGAGTTGTGTGAACCAACAATAACAAACTCTACAAGTGACTTCTGTTATGCTGTTGATGCTCTGCCTACCCGTGAGGGATATAGGCATCATTTTACTTCTGTATGAACTCTTGGCACGTGGTATGAGGTAGGTATCTCTGCTTCTCTGCGCTCGGGCAATTAGTTGCTTTTTATAAACCTCGCCGTCTATTAGCAACATCTAATTGATAGAGCCACTGCGCGCAACTCGTATGCTAATTGAACTGTCAAGGTGCTGGCTACGTAGGTACATCCCCAACTTATGCTGCAGATGAAGTATTTTTATGTAGGTAAACCAAATTTAAACTTTTGAACTTGATCGTTTTGCTATATGTAAATAACTGCAATCTTAGTTACTTTAATTTTACATAGATATAATAAAGATCAGAATATAGCTCTCAGATAGGTAGAGCACACCAGTAAGTAATCAAAGATAATGAAGCTTTTATTGTAAAAATGAAATTTTTTGAGTGGTTTTGTGGGTAAAAAATTTGAAATACGTCGCCTTGCCTCGATAGGGGTTTTTTGGGTATGGGGGGAGGCAGGAGACGGGGAGAGAATGGCACGAAGAAAGCGACATCTGTTGACGATCAGATGCAATGTCATTAACCGTTATAACAGTTATCAATAACGTTTGGCAATTATTTTGAAATGGCAACATCACACGGACACGCGTGTTCCATTTGTTATGAATGCTTAAAAGTAGTACATCTCTTTTTAACTTACTGAAACTCATATATTGCTATTTCACATTAAAAAAATAGCTCCAAAATTGTCTATCTGTCACTGTCAAATCGATCAGATGTTTGCTTGTGCGAAGCGTCGTTTTGCGTTTTACAAAAGGAAATAATCTGGTTTTCTCTAAGAAATTGAATATAACAATTACGTATAACAAATGTAATTAAACTTTAAAACTAGGTGGAAACACAGATTGCAAAGAAAGTGTATTAATTCAGTAAAAATCATGAAAATCGCTGTGGAAGGTTGCGCTCACGGAGAGTTGGAGAAAATCTACGAATGTATTGAAACTATACAAGATAGAGAAGGAATAAAGATAGATTTACTGATTTGCTGTGGAGACTTCCAGTCTGTACGCAATGGAGATGACCTATGTGCTATGGCTGTGCCAGAAAAGTATCATAACATGTGTACCTTTTACAAGTATGTTTTGTAATTTTTTCTTATTCTGCTTTAAAATTATCAAGATAACTTACTTGAAATTTTATTAAATTTCCAGGTACTATAGCGGCGAAAGGCGGGCCCCCGTTTTGACGATATTTATTGGTGGAAACCATGAAGCATCAAACTATTTACAAGAACTTCCATTTGGCGGCTGGGTAGCGCCGAATATCTACTACTTGGGTCGAGCCGGCGTAGTCAGGATAGGAAATCTGAGAATTGGAGGTATGTTTATATATAATAATATTCAAATAAATAATGTTCTCTATGTACATAGATTAAATATAAAGTAAACCCAACCTAAATTGTATTATAGGACTCTCAGGCATTTACAAGGGAAATGACTACTTGCAAGGGCTATGGGAGTGTCCTCCGTACAACCAACAATCATTACGGTCTGTTTATCACGTGAGAGCTCTCGATAGTTTTCGGTTAAATCAGCTTAAAGAAAAGGTGCATGTTATGTTGTCTCATGATTGGCCCAGGAACATTACTGACTATGGAGATAAAGAAGGTCTGCTGAGATTTAAACCATTTTTTAGGTAAGTAACATGTGGTATTTATATCTTAATGTGGTCATTAGTAGTTTATGTTGCATTCTAATGTAAATATAGTAAAACATTGATTAAAATTGGACTAATAGTTTTTTAGTTTATTCAATTTCAAACAAAAATAGATGCAGGTGAAAATGACTTATTATCACCATATGTTTTTTCAGGGAAGACATTGAAAATCGTGTCCTAGGGAGTGTTCCTGCAGAAAGATTACTTAAATCCCTGAAACCAAACTACTGGTTCTCAGCTCACTTGCACTGTCAATTTGTTGCTATTGTAAAACATGATGATGGAGAGGAAACCAAATTCCTGGCTTTAGATAAATGTCTACCAAAAAGAAGGCATTTGCAAATATTGGAAGTACCTCAAGAGTATGATGGAGACATGATGTTAAAACATGATGCAGAATGGCTGGCTATTCTGAGAAACACAAATCATCTGGTGTCAGTGAAAAATGTTGACAGTCATATGCCTGGACCAGGTGGTAGGGAAAGGTATGTAAACTTATTATAGCATGTTCAAATTATTTTGTACTGACATCACAATTTGGACCTTATAGAATTTAAAATTCCAGGTATGATTTTACACCATCAGAAGAGGAAAAAGAGGCAGTATTGTGTGCCATGGGAGACATGACAATCAAGGAAGAAAGTTTTGTTCGGACAGCACCAGTTTACCAACCAGGCAAGCCAAAACGACACCCATCTGAGCCAATCATGAACCCACAAACTGTTGATTTGTGTGAGAAATTAGGAATAGATGACCCTTTACAGGTGTTGATGGCAAGATCAGGGAGAACTATGAGGAAACCATATGTGGAGAGTGTCAGTTCTCCTTCACCACCACCTGTACAAACTCCTATGAAGATTAAAATGTCATTGCCTGCTCCTTCTACGCCTATCATTGATGATAGTGCGGATGATCCTCCATCACAGAAAGACTCTGTATTTTCACCTCCATCTTATCTATCTGAGAGTGTTTGTAGCAGTATTGCTGAATGCCCAACTCCACCATCTGAAGGCCCAAAAAAGACATTCAAAAGACGTAACCTGGCAATGTATACTCCAGATGCAGATGACAGTGTTAGTACATCAAGTTCTTTTTTAGATGATAGTAGCCCAAAATCTAGCAAATACACAAAAGATTTATAATGTGATAGTATGCTTTAATATTATGCTTCTTCATCTAGTGTTACTTCTCATCTTGTGACTGGTCTAACAATAAAATAAATATTTCTTGGCCTATATCTCATCATATAACCATAAGAGAGTGCCAGATGTGAAGCAAAAAATAATGTAAGAGAATGTGTGTAGGAACAAATTTTTATCTTCTGATATTTCATGCATAATTTCATGTTTTTTATTTACAACTGTAAAGTATGATTTTTTTTGTATAAATTAAGGAAAACTAGATACTTAGGTAGGTAGGTACTCTGTTTTACTACTTATTAAAATCGAAATTTATTAGAATTTACAAAATAAAATAGAGTGTGTGCAATACAGTATGGTTTATTTTTTAATCTTATAACAATGTTAGATTTTTCTGGTAGTAAGTGTAAAGTGAATCCATATTAGCATGTGTTAATAAGTGTTCTTTTAGATTAGACAAATTTGTAGGTACATAGGTGCACTGGTTGCATATTAGTGGAGTAGACAGAAGTCTTTCATGGTCCTCTTTAGATATTTTCTTTATGCTTCCATTTTCTCTTAACTGTTGTAATACATCTGAAACAAAACAAATGAACATAAATTAAGCCGAGTCTCCAGCGCACAAACATCTGACAAAACATACCCCCGCAGGGCAGAAAGGGAAATGTTTGAGAAACCCTTCCCCTAACACTCACCAATACAATACAATGGACAGGAGAAATGTTTTGGTACTATGAAAGATAATTTTACTTGCCTTCATATGGTATAAAAAATTCAGTGGTGAAGCTGTTCCAGTGCTTCTTAGTCCTTATACCCTTAACTTCCATACAAGCCACCATGTCTGTACTAATGATGTGCATGTGGAGACGTTGCATGTCCTGCACAGCAAGAAAGCCGGCTTTTAAAGTTCGATCTTTATGTTCCTCCCTTATCTCCTCGTAAAACCTTCCAAACTCTTCTAACAAACCTATGTGACTCTTGTTAAGGTCCTGAAGACTGCCGATTTCTTCTTGAGGCACTACTAGGTAGTGATATTGTGCTTTCGGGTACATATCCCTGATCACTACAACTCGTTCACCTTTTCTCACTATATTTGCGGGATCTTTCATAAAATCCAACAGTCCTAAGCTCCAGTCATTAGGTTTCTCTATTACTAGATCTTGAGAGGTCATTTTTAATATGCTCAAACGAATCTTTAATTAAAATGTTAATAATAAAACGTAACGTATAAACGTATATAGGATCTAGAGGGAGTGCGTTCACGGGCGCACGCACGGTTAAGATGAGGGGAATTGTCTATGGTTTTTGACATTTGGCGAAATTTTCTCTTGGTAATAAGGTCGAGAATGGGGCGGTAACCATAGACAATTCCCCTCATCTTCCCCTAACCGTGCGCCCGTGAACGCACCTTAACCTTCTACATTAAATTTTGAAGGTCTAAGTTTAGGTCAAAGACCTAGGCATAAACTCCACTCAATCAGCCGTGGGTTTATTAATACAAATGTGCGCCCTCAAATTCCATACCTGTCCTCTTTTCGCACAGAAGGTGAATTTTTATCCGGGCGGCTATATCACTTCACTAGTTATTATAAGTCTGTGCTCCACACTCAAAATTATGTTTCTTTTTGTACATTTTGCATACTTAAATTAGGGGAATCCCATGGGGAAATCTTTATCTATTTTACAGCTGATGATTATGAAATATACCTAAATCAAGTTGTAAGGAAAAATAAATTTATTTAGCATGAGTTAACAGGTGTTCCTTTAAATTTGGCATGTTTTTGGGTACATAGCTGCACTGATTGCATTTTAGCGGTGTAGACATAAGGCTTTTGTGGTCCTCATTAGTGATTTTCTTAATACATCCATTTTCTTTTAACTCTTGTAATAAATCTGAAATAAAAGTAATTATTAGCATACATACCCAACCAATAAGTATGGTGAAAAGAAGTATTTTTTTTAGCGACCGTTGTAAAATTCTACTTGCCTTCATAGGGTATAAAAAACTTAGTGGTGAAACTATTCCAGTGCACCTTAGTTTTTAAACAAGGAGACATCATGTCTGTACTAATAATGTGCATGTGGAGACGTTGCATGCTCGGTACAGCATGGAAACCGGCCTTTAAAGTTTGTTCTTTATGTTCTTCTTTTAGCTCTTTAAATAGTCTCCCAAACTCTTCTAACAAACCTATATGACCCTTGTTAAGTTTCTGAAGACTGTTGATTTGTTCCTGAGGTAGCACTAAGTAGTGAACCTTTGCTTTTGGGTACTTATCCTTAATCACAACCACACATTCGCTTTTCTTCACTATATTTGCGGGATCTTTCATGGACTCCAATAGCCCTAAGCTCCAGTGCTTAGGTTTCTTTATTGCGGAATCTTGTGAGGCCATTTTTAATGTTCTTTTACTCATATTTTACAAGGTATTTGGATTTGAAATTACAATTTTTGCGTTTGTTTACTAGCAAAATGTCAGAATGACAGACAGCCAGCACTGACAGATCCACAGCTGTTTTTCTTTTTTAATATTGAAATTGGATACGCGGTAATTGAGATCTCTATTTGCTTTTATTCCATAGTTTTAGTCAGATTCAGACATGCATGCTGAATGCTGGCTGATGCATGCTTTTAAAGATATCTCCCCTTTCTCCCTCCATAATCGCCAAAAACTTTACTCTTCTTTTCGGTCTAGATAATCTTCCATGCTGGACTGGGAGTGATAGAAAAACATAGTGTGCCAGCTGCATCTCCTCCCGGGCATGCTGTAAAAACCAGCTAAGGGATTTGAGGGTTTCAGTGTATTGCAATTTAGGCAATGGGTTGACAACCCGTCACTATCGCAATATAGGTACATAATCAAATCAATCATCTGTAATGAAATAACCCCTGCAAACTTGTCGGACGTGGCGGTTGTTTAGGTCGTTTTCGCTCTGCCTACCCCATTAGGGATAACGGCGTAATTTTATGTATGTATGTATGTAATAGCCAAACAAGTACCCCAAGTTCAGAATGTTAGAGCAACGATGACGTTATTTACGAAAGAAAAATATATTAATTTAATACTGTATTTATTAAAATAAATAAAACCGAATTTACTACTAATACAATACTATACCTACTTATAGATATTTTTCTAATATCAATGGCTTATTCATAAAGCGACAGTCATGACTGAAAAAGTTTACAAAGTTGTTTTGAAACAACTTAGGATTTTTCAGTCATAAGTTCATTGATTCTATTTACCCGACTGCGCAACGCAAAGGAGGGTATTGTGTTTATCAGCCTATGTATGTATGTATGTATGTATGTATGTATGTATGTGTGTATGTTTGTTCCTTTGCGCCACTCTAGAGACCAAACGCGTGGACCGATTTTAATGATTCATACGTCAATCGATTCGTCTTAATCATGCGAGTGTCACTGACGATATTATTTTGATCAAAATTAAATATGGCGACAAACAGACGCCATTTTGTGAAAAATAAAAAAACAAAAGTTGGCGAACTATATTGAGTGGGGTATCATTGAATAGGTATTTGAAAATCAGTTAAAGGTTTCTTACGCCATTTTTCGTTTACAGTAACCATTTAGGATTTATAACGACTTAAAGTTTGCTATTAATCTTTTCTCGAGTTCAGTATAAATCTTTATCCAAATAAACATGTTAGTAAGTTTGGGCATTAAAAGTAGATTATACTTGTCTATTACACTAAATAATTTCGATCAATACTTTAGAAGATATCAAATGTTTTGAAGTTAAGCGCAATCGGAAAAATCCTACTCCTAGAAAGACCACTCTAACTTGATCCTCAATTATATTCAAGTTGCTTTACACGAGCAGCTCATATTATGTTGGTTTCAGCCCTATCCACTACACCATCCAGGATTCCGTCTCAGTATAACTAAAACTAAAAAGTATTAAATAAAGTTTTAAATAAAAAATCAAAAAACCCAACTGCGTAGGTAATATTACTTACTTAATTTATAAAATTTACCTTTAAAAAGATAAAAACAAGTAGGCATATTTCGATATATTATCCATTGACTAGTATTTATGTCCTCTTGCTAATTACATCAGTCAAACAAGTTCATCTGCAGCAAAATCTTACAAAAATCTCGTGCAGTCGGAGGCAATATTATGATTTAATTGTAAATACCAACTTATAGGACAAATTGCCTCCGACTGCATGAGATTTTTGTAAGATTTTGCTGCAGATGAACTTGTTTGACTGATGTAATTAGCAAGAGGACATAAATACTAGTCAATGGATAATATATCGAAATATGCCTACTTGTTTTTATCTTTTTAAAGGTAAATTTTATAAATTAAGTAAGTAATATTACCTACGCAGTTGGGTTTTTTGATTTTTTATTTAAAACTTTATTTGATAATTTTATATCCAAATAAATTACTTAATAATTAAAATAAATTAAATTTAAGAAGGTAACCTAAATAAGTTAGAGCGTTTACGCACTGGTCCGAATCCGATCCGAATCCGAGAAAATTTGTATGGATTGGCGCGAAAATGTTTGACAGCTTCCTTACAATTTGTCGGATACGAACCGAATACGGATGGCAGTGCGTAAACGGCCTTATGCCTAATGTAAGTACTTACCTTTACCTATATATTAATTTTAGATTTTGGGAAGATTTTTCATACATAAGTCATACATACTCATTCATAACTTAGGCACTTCGACGGTTCTTCGTATGAAACTATGTTTAAAATTTTTCTATATCTTCAAGAAGTTAAAAGCTGGAGTACATTCTTTGTTTTGAAATTATTTCTGTTGTTATCAATCCCTCGAACCTCGAACAGTTACCGAGTCGAGTTCCTTACTGAAACTCGATGATTTATCTGCATTGATATTGCTCGTAAATCATACTGTGATGTGAACCCTAACGTGTAATTGTAAAAGCATAATTATTTGGTAGAGATGAAAGAAAGACGGAAACGTGGCGATTGAATAGCTATCCTATTTGGGGGATCCTGTGTCTGCGTGCACTACGAAGCCTTAAAATCCGTGAGTCCAATACTTATTGGGGGCAATTCGTATGAACACACTAAATTGTGACTAAAATCGTTACCTGTCATTTTTCATAAGAGAACTGAAAGAGACAGCAGCATTTTAGTCAAGATTTAGTTAAGATATGTCCTCAAGAAATCGGCACCATTAACATCACGATGAAATATATGTATCTCCCAGCATGTTAACAAACAGTAGGTATTATTAGCTAGCATCTACAGAAGACACAGTTCATTGCACGGTGGGGCGGCCAGTGTAACCGGAATCAGGGATGGCGTGTGCGAGCTCCCTTAGGATCTGCTCGAAGCCTTTCCCCGACGGAGTCTGCAGACTGTTGTGCTTCAACATTGTGGCGTTCAGCTTCGTTGCTAGGTAACACATCTGTAAAGAGAAAAATATAGCTTAGGTAGATAGATGGGCTTTATCCTACCTGTGTAAGTCGATTGAGGAATAATCTAAGAATAGAACGGTAGTGTTCCTTGTAAAAGACAACTTGATTTTAACTATCAAAAGAGAGAACTTACCAACAAAGCAGACATGAACAGCAATGCGCCGAGCGCCACAGCGACCATCATGGAGGTCGCACATGTAGCCTCCAGCGGCGTCCGGTGGAACAGCTCCCCCGGCATCACGACCGTGTACTCCAAGTTCTCTTTGAACCTGGTGAACGGCGTCGAGTTGTTGTCGATGTGGTCGGACAGTAGAGCCTCGCTAGTGATGTTGTGCGTGTGTGACGCATCTGGGAGCGATCTTCTACGGCGACCGTGACCTGAAATATTTGGAGAGAAGAAGTTTATGATGAAGTCAGAATTCAAGTCCATATCATAACATAACGTGATCATTCCAGAAGTGGAACTACATTTTGAATAGTGTGTTAATGAATTTGGTTAGCACCTTCTTGCTTACCGGAAGGCTCAAACAGATCAAGGCAATAGTCCGGCTGGCAATCAGCCGCGTCCATACAGGCCTTGATCTGAGAGTGGATCCACAACGTTGATCTCTCCTTCATGGAGGCGAGGAGGAACGCTTCGAAGTCCAGGAAAACCTCGTTGTGGCGTTCCCTATATCTGGCGGGCTGGTGGGGGATGATGGAAGCGAAGTCGCGGTTTCGGCATCTAAAATAAAATTATTAAAACAAGACATGAATGTATGGATGATCCATGTCGTCCAATTTGTGGGACTTAATATTGCTGTGGGACATAATGTGGGACGTAATTTATTTGATTGTCATTTTTATCATACTCTTTCCCTCTGCCTGTGACTGGGAGCCCGCCGTGCTTATTATACTTAGTAATTTGTGCCTCTGCACTATCCTTAAAATAGACAAAAAAAACTTGCTTATTTCTCAGTAGTTCGAAACGTGATGTGACGCCATGCGGATTCGGGGATGATTCGTGCACGCAGCCGCAACTTGCTTCCTATTGGCTAGAAGACTGTTCTTACCCATCCTTAAAAAGTAGCACAGCACCAGCCGCATGCGGTCTGTCAGGGTCTGGCGAGGTAGCAACTTGCTAATGTGACGCCACGCAGACTCTGGGTTAATGCTGGAGCTTGTTTGAAAATAGTTCTTACCCGTCCTTAACAAGTAACACAGCACCAGCCGCATGAGGTCTGTCAGGGTCTGGTGAGACGGCAACTTCTAGCAGCTTGATGTGACGCCACGCGGACTCCGGGTTGATGCGTGCGCGCAGCTGCAGTTTGGTTCCGATTGGGACAGCCTGAAATTTCAAAAACGGTCGGATCTATATTTTTGGTAATATAATTAATTAGGTTCTCAAAAACTACTAGATCGATGTTAAAATCCTTTTCATCTTTGTAAAGCTACGTTAAACTTAAACAGGTTACTCTCAAAAACCTCACCTGGTCCACTGGCAGATCCAGGGAATGGTTGGAGTGCCTGGAGACGGGCGGGGCTTCCTTGTATAGCGCCACTTCGTACTCCAGGCGTCCAGGTGTCTCCTCCACCACCCCTGACACGCGGGCTCCGTGCGGGCTGTAGACATTTCTGTTATACTCAATCGATCACGTATTGAGGGTTAGTGGTTATGCATGTTGTTAAATGATTTAGTAAAATTAATTGGTGTCCAAGAAAGACTTAAACATAACAATTTAAAAAATCTTATAGCCTGGCTAATGATCTTGAGGATCAAGACAGAGTTCAAACTATATTAGTATATTAATTCTGTGACTAAACAATGAAAAATGTACTTGCTATGATCTTGAAACTAAACAAGTAAACATCTTTGGTAAACAAATACTTTCTTTCATTCTCTTCCCCATTAATTAATGTTATTATATAGGTATAGTACCTAATGTAACTAATATTTAAGTAGGAAAATATTTATTATATTATATTATTTATTACTACGTATTAGTAATGTAGTTATGTATCAATTTATTATTGTTGTTTATTATTTAATTACATTAATTTAGTTAATTACCGCAGAAACATTACCTATGTATCTGGGTAGTGCGCGTCTCTGCCTCATTAAATACACTCTCACTACCGTAGATCGGCTTTAAGAGATTTCTTTTATAAAATAAGCTGTACCTGTTGTTTTTCTGTGTATTCTCTGTTTGTTTATGAATGTGCGCAGTGAATTAAACTGTTGATAAACGCGATATTTCGGTGATATTCTATTTGGCATTTGCACTTTGAATACATCCAATCCACGCCATACATGACGCGACGCGACGCGACACACCTTACTTGTCACGCGCGGAATTCCCGTAGTCGCAGTGTTGCCTGTTTTCCGTATTATGATAATTTCTTTATTATTTTGTTAAGTTTTCTTGTCAGAATTAAAAGGAAATAAATTATAAGTAAAAAAACTTTTTAAAACAAGCTTTTATTTTTTTAAATGCGCTAAAAAGAATAAAATAAAATTTTCCTTTAAAACTTTTACTATCAATTTACAACGTCATTACATATTTTTTATAATATAAAAGCTTGTCGCGAGATTTAACACAGGTTATGAGATTAAGTATGTGATTTGTTTGTTTATCTACACAAGCTTTAAGCAATCTCGCGACAAGCTTTTATATTATAAAAATTATGTAATGACGTTGTAAATTGATAGTAAAAGTTTTAAAGGAAAATTTTATTTTATTCTTTTTAGCGCATTTAAAAAAATAAAAGCTTGTTTTAAAAAGTTTTTTTACTTATAATTTATTTTTTACATTTTAGTCACACAGCAACTACCTACTTCAAAAACACATGTGAATTAATTGTTTAAAACAGTTTAAACTGTTCTTTTTCTGTGAGGGGGGCTCAACCCCCCAATTACGCTACGTTGACTACTTTAAAAATACGTCCAAACTTTTCTGTTTCTATGTGGGGCAAGCTAGAGGCAAGCCGACTTGGGGACTGTGGGAGTCGAGTCGAGATGCGCCATAGCGGTAACGACTTCAAAAATTGTTCTAAATATTTATTTTCCTGTGAGGGGGGCAAGCCCCAAGCAGTCTCGCTACGTTGACTACTTTCGAAACACGTTTTAACTTTTCTCCTTCTGTGTGTTTAAACCCCTTTCACCACCCCAAACGAGATGAACCATAGCGGCAACGACTTTGAAGTCGTTTGGCGAACTGTTTTAAAAAAAAAAAAACTGTGAGGGGGCAAGCTCGTCATAATGTATAATAGAAACTGCTCAAGACAACAAATATAATGAGCTCACACTCGACCATCTCAGCACTTTCGACGAGGTAGTACCGATGGCTATCAGTCGGCTTCTTCATTAGACCCTTGTCATTATGTGCAATAGAAACTGCTCAAGACAACAAATACAATGAGCCCGAACTCGGGTATCTTAGCACTTCCGACGAGGCAGTTCCGACGGCTTCCTGTCGGCTTCGTCATTAGACCCTCGTCATCATGTGTAATAAAAACTGCTTAAGACAACAAATACAATGAGCCCAAACTCGGGTATCTTAGCACTTCCGACGATGCAGTTCCGACGGCTTCCTGTCGGCTTCGTCATTAGACCCTCGTCATCATGTGTAATAGAAACTGCTTAAGACAAAAAATACAATGAGCCCGAACTCGGGTATCTTAGCACTTCCGACGAGGCAATTCCGACGGCTTCCTGTCGGCTTCGTCATTAGACCCTCGTCATCATGTGTAATATAAACTGCTTAAGACAATAAATACAATGAGTCCAAACTCGGGTATCTTAGCACTTACGACGAGGCAGTTCCGACGGCTTCCTGTCGGCTTCGTCAATAGACCCTCGTCATCATGTGTAATAGAAACTGCTCAAGACAACAAATATAATGAGCCCAAACTCTGCTATCTTAACACTTCCGACGAGGCAGTTCCAACGGCTACCTGTCGGCTTCATCATTAGACCCTGGTCATCATGTGTAATAGAAACTGCTTAAGACAACAAATATAATGAGCTCGAATTCGGCTATCTTAACACTTCCGACGAGGCAGTTCCAACGGCTACCTGTCGGCTTCATCATTTGACCTTGGTCATCATATGTAATAGAAACTGCTCAAGACAACAAATATAATGAGCTTAAATTGAGATATCTTATCACTTTCCATGAGGGAGACCCAGTGGATATCTGTCAACTCCATCAAGAGATCAGCTCGATGATATCATAATATTGCATTGTCACCGGATTAACATAAGAGTGCAAAATTTCAGCTCAATCGGTTGAAGATAACTGCTTCAAAATTGAGTTGCAAGATTCCACCCGAACACACATAGTTAGTTAGTTAGTTAGTTAGTTAGATACAGTGCAAGTTAAATAAAAGCTTTAAATAACAATGTTCACGAGGTTAAGGGCACCCTGACGTTATTTTTCCAGCAAGTAGGTAGCGTGGAAAAATTAATTTCAAGAGTGTGTCCTACGACTTGACGGGCAAACATTTAGACGAAATATATTTTAATAAATAAAACCGAAAAAAAAAAATTGTAGTTCCTTTGTTATTTGCATTTGAAATAGGAATTTAACTAAGACTTTATGGCAACTCTGCCTGTGTATTTCAAAGAAAAGAGTAGGTTTCATTTCAATGAGATTTCTGAAGTTTTCTCATTTTTGGTGTGTTGTTTTAATTCTCATCGGTAACTAAAGAAAATGCTTCGATCGGACTCTCATCCTCAAAGTTCCGCGAGACGCAGTTTAAATAATCTAAACTCAATAACTGTTGATGTAGTAAAGCAAATCGAGAAGGAATTAGAAACGTACGATGTTTTTTCGCTGGTGTTCTTGCTAAACGATGATGCAGAGGCTGCGTTGCAGGAACTCATCGTGCTTGAAAGAGTTCCTGGAGATACCAACATGGGATTGCTCAGCCATTGGGCAACGGCCATGCACGATCAAGGTGACCTAACATGGAGGATCAAGTTCCTAGAAGCTCTCACTGTCTGCCAACTCAAGAGCATAATCCGGAAAATAGGATTCGACATAGAATACATCAAAAATCACTTGCTTCTCTTAGGGAATTGTCACATTATTACAATCAAAAAAGTTTTGTACAAACTATGCGAAAGCGTCACTTCTGATAACCTTAAAAAATTACAGAAAACCTTGTTGAAAGATTACCGAATCGATACCACTGGATATAAGAATTGTGAACTGGTCTTATTGGAACTAATGCACAGAAGGTTTATTATTGTTCAACAAACTGGAAAGTACGATATCAAAAAGCTTGTAATAATGATTTACAGTAATTTTCCTGACTTGTATTATTTCGTTAAAGAACTGACAGAAGTTAGAGTAAGGTCCAATAATGGACCAATGCTTGAACTCTATAATGACAATGATTTAAGTGACAAAGATGCATATGAATCAGATAATGAAGATTGCGATGAGGATTATCTTAGTCTTCCAGCTAGTGATCGCATGAATCTAGTAACAACCCTTGAAAATTTTGTTGAGAACTTCAAACCTGATACTGATAGCATAAAACAGGATAGCGATGTTTATCCAATAAAAAATCCTGATAAATTAGGAATCTGTTACATAATTAATCAAGAAGAGTTTTATCCTTCGCGAGAATCTATCGATAACAATACTGAGATACCTGAAAGTAGACTAGGATCAACCAAAGATGAAGAAGAGTTAAAGGAGACGATGTCTTTTTTCAACTTTACTGTGATATGCGACAAAAATATCGATCATAGAAAAATGTTGAAACGGATCAAGGAAATTATTTGGAAGGATGTGCAACCGGATGACAGTGTGTTCATTTTGTGTATTCTATCCCACGGTGTTTTAGGACATGTTTACGCAGCCGATTCCGTCAAAGTGAAAATTGATGATATCAGAAATCTGGTCGATCTTAATTTCGATCAGAGGAAATTGGATTTGGCCAAATTAATAATTATACAAGCTTGTCAGGAAAAAGATGAGCCTAAAGATTTTATGTCAGACCCTTTTATTGGAAATATTTTGTCAAAATACGATTGTGGGATTTGTTATAGTGCAGCTCCCGAGACTTTAGCATATAGGTACGATGATAAGCAGTTAGGGTCAATATTTATTCAAAATCTCTGTCAGATTATGAAACAATATGCCAATGAAGAACATTTAGAAGAAATGTTCACAAGGCTCAAACATGATATCAAAAGATTTTGCATTGATAGGAATAAGCGCAAGAAGCCTGAAGAGCATATTAAACAAGTACCTATCATTTATTCTACCTTAACAAAGAAATTATATTTTAAAGTCTTCAAAATCAAAACAGGCACAAAAAAATGTATAACTGAAAAAAATTTAATGTCTTAACTACTTCGTAAAAGTAGTAGCTACTATTTTTTAGGTGAACTACTCTATAATTTAAAAAATACCTATACCTAAGTATTTTATGAACTACATTGAAAACTTTATTATTATTTTATCAAATTGTACCTACGTTTACTTTCAATAATGTAACTTGATTTGATTATTGTATTTTTTTATTTACAGACAAACTGAAACGAAATAAAAAAAAATTGCCTACGTGAGTTAAACTACCTTATTAATCATGATTAAATATCATTATGATATGAGAGATTCAAAACCATATGTCGAAAGACACTTTCTCACTCAAACAAGTTTTTTTTTCGGTCTGTAGTAAATAAGATTGGTAATTAGTAAGTAGCTCATTAATATTCTACTAGATTTTAATTATAAAATACACACATGTATATTAGATTTTTTAGCTAAGTAGGTATTATTAGTAGTTTTTTTTTAATTTTCTTATTGTTAAACTCGAATAATTCCTAACCTGGTCAACATGGCCAAGTAGTTATACTATAGGTATAGCTAGTAAATTAAATGGTACAAGCATAAACTTTAAACGTAATATTTTGTTGCTCCTCTCATAATTATAGGTCTTTATATTTATAATCAAAACTTTACGACAGTTTTATAGTAGATAGATAAAATTAAATAGGTTACTCGTAGGTATAGCTTCAGTATAAACGATTGGAAAGTAGCCTGCCAAGGTGTATCAAAATAAAACTATGTAAGAACCTACTTACGAGTATTTAATACGGGAATATTAAAGTAAGTACCCAGCTACAAACCTATTCATAAAATAAAATGAAAACAAACTGTTTTTTTTTTCACCTTTTAATTTAATATTCAAATTTAATACATAAATCACACTTAATATAGTAAGCTTGAGCTTGAACTTCGATTCGACAGGACCGCAATGTATATGAATATGATTTGTGAAAAAGCTTCCTTGGTTCGAAATCTCGAAGATAGACAATTAGATAGGGAAATCGGTTAAAGCCGCAGGGCAGAAAGCTTGTCTCTAGAACAAGAAATACCCAATAGTAGTTCTACTCTAGAATATACATATAATATAGGTAGGACTAGGTTCTACTGCAGAATGTCGTACGCAGTTTAAATTGGTCTCAAATCAGCCTCGGGGTTGGTCGTTGGTCGTGGCTCTACTGAACACATCGTTAGAGCGCTACCAGGAATTGTATCGTCGTATAATTCATGAATATAGGCTGGAAACTGTACGCTGGCTTTATTTTGCGAAATCTGCAAAAGCGTACCTAATCTATACTTTCTTATTATGTCGTTGTTTCTTGGGCAAATAATTCGATTTTAGTTCTATCACTGACTAACTAGGTATGTAATGTTCAACGCATGTAAAGTAATTTCCAAAGATTTATAAAGTTGATTAAAAAAGAGTTAAAGAAAAATCGTGTAGCACCTATGGCCCGATATTTTTACTAACATATAGGGTGGTACCTACCTATCTATTTTTGGAAAAGTAAAAAGTACACTGCAGGTTTGTTAGTATTGGGTTAACTACGGTACTATCGAGGAAACTCCTGCCTGATTTTTGCCTGCACTCAGAGGCTAAAATAATTTAAATAATTTAAAGCGTCTACTCGACGCCTCTAGGCGCAAAACCAAACAGACCAAACAACCCCTCATTTTGCGCGACCCCTCTGAAAGCGAGTCGAGCATAAAAAGTTATATGATTAACTCCTATCAGCTTCTGGTACTCTGTCCCTTATACGGCCTATTATAAGTAAAAGCGAGTACTCACAAGCTGCCCGCGAAGCCGGCTGCCTTGTTCTCGATGATGGTGGGTTCAGGAGGCTTGCACATGATGATCAGCTCCTGGTCCGACTGCATCACCACGCCGGGGAACTGTGGGAACCACACCCTCACGTGGACGAAACCCTGGGGACAAATATCACAACGTCAAATCAATATCGGTGGGCGCTATAGTATTATATTATCTGAGGCGCTAGTCACTAGTGACTCTACCACCTTGTCTACCACATTATAAAAATCCGCAGCACGTAGAACTGTACGTGTGAACAATTTGCCAAGTATCGCAGCTATCAGAATACTTCGGAATATTAGTACGGCGAAGTGATTAGTGGCGAGAACGATCAGCTATATAATAGAGGCAGATAATAGTAATTGCTTGTGAACGCCGCTATTACAGTATTACACTAATTGAACATGTCATCAAGTCTAAGTGGGCTTTTTCTAATGATTTTTATTGGACTTCTATGGCTTCGAAATTATTTGCGGGTTTCGTTTACAATACGAGTACTTTAGATGTAATTATGCCTAGCAGTAGTTTCTTTTCATTTTAGTTTGAGTCCCTAACCTAGATAGATCAAATAGACAACGCGAACTCTATGCAGAGTAGCTTTAATTGTGATTTGTTAAAAAAAATTTTTTTTTATCTGTATTAGCTCGAAACTTGTCAGACGTGGCGGAACAACCTATGTTTAGGTCGTTTTTGCTCTGCCTACCCCATTAGGGATAAAGGCGTGATTTTATGTATGTATAACATTTTTTTTTGGAAAAATTTTGGTTACCTAAAAAGTATTAGTTAGCCAGTTCTAGGATCAAAGATCCTACATCACTTAGATAAGCAGTAAAGTTAAAGCAACATGCGTTAGGTTAATAGACAGAGAAAAGATAAATGACTTCATTTGAGACATATTTTTGCTGTCCCGCTTCGCTCGTAAGGGCTACTGACATAGACATAAATAGTAATAGACTTTCTAGTCTTAGATCTTAGGTCCCCCCTGTCCCTCACCTCTATAAATACCGGTCTGTCGGTTAATAAAGCTTCACTTGTCAGTTGTAAGACTACGCACGACCTGTAACGTAAATAGACGAAGACTCTAGGTCCTCTGAATAAAGTCTGGTTTTGTGGTTAGAGGTAGAAATTGACGCTTTGTCGGCTGTATGAAGTCTTATTTGTGTAAAAAGAGGGCTTTAATGATGATAGTACAAGCTTAGATTGTAATGTGTACGACTACCTACTATCATAAAGGCGGCCACACGCATTACATAGTAGAAGATGTAAACTAACTTTCCAGACTGCGGTTTCATCTGCGTATTTTTTTGCCATGCTAAATTCGAACTTTCTAATAAGAAATGGTGTTTTTTTTTTTTTTTTTTTAAATATCGGTTCAGTAAAATTACCTACTTAGCTACCCCGTAATGAAAATAGACGTGCTTTTACAAAGGTAGGTCTAGGTATGCATTAATCTCAGATTCTCGATTAAAAAGCGTTTTCGGTTTACATTCACACATACATACATTTAATCACGCCTTTTTCCCGGAGGGGTAGGCAGAGATCACTTCCTTCCACTTGCTACGATACTTGCAAATCGCTTGTTTTCGATTTCAACCTGTAAAAGCATCGCAGCAACTGTAGCGTGCAACTGGAGGCCAATCTAGTATATTCTCTTACTGTTAGTAACGGCAGGGGCTATTACCAGCCGATGACAAAGCCTATACGTGGTAACGAGAGAACAATTTTGAGAAACGCCTCAGCACGTAACGTAATAACACGTAGGAGAATGGAAGCACAAATCATCTTCATTCAATAGGTTAACAGTGCACAACTTTATAATAAGGTGTTATACTGTTGGTATTACGATGTGTTACCTACTTTGGCGATAGTGAGTTTGTGTAGCGGTAACTACTTGGTCGATTAGTTTATGATAGTTGAGCTAAGTGACTTCTAACTTAGGATGGGTAACTGTTTTGTGATTGAAGTGTGAACGTTGATCCAAGCGGCTCCTTATAGCTAACTGCCCCTATGGTCAAGTCTGGTGGTTGAGCTCTTGATCAGGAGATCTTCCAAACTTGGTCAATAGGGTGTGAGATTGACCAGATCCTACGTAACTTTATTAAGATTCATCATGTTCCCGGTGTAATTCTAAGTACCACTTCAATCTGTGTATGACTATTTCGGCATACATACATACATACATGCAACTGTCAATTTCAGTTCAAATCATTGTAAAAATATGAATATTAAAAATATTATTAAGTTTCAAGCTTAATCACATTCTAACTAACTATAAAACGTGTGAACGTGATAAATATGATCGTATGACTCTATCAAGAAATATTTATATTTACGGTACAAAATGTCTCTACATAATGTGGCTATTTATAATTTAATACGATTTTAATGTACCTGTCTCCATATAAACTCGCCAATCTTCATATCAAATTGTTAGCATATCATTCTGTGGGAAATATACGGGAATTTCTATTTACGTATCATTTCTTTCCTTGTACACTCAGTTTCATTTTAAAGATACATTTTATTTTTACAGAAGAGCATACTTACTTCCTTTGTTCTAAGAATAAGCGCATTACTTACATAGTTTATGGTGTGAAAGATTGCGACATGAAGTGATACGATAATGATGATATACTAAACAAAACAATGACACCGTGCGAGTGTCAAGGAACTTGTAACGACAACTACCCACAGTTAGCAAGTAATTTTTACCTGTGACGGGTATAATTTTGTGCCGCTGTGTGTACTGGCTACTGAAGTGTGGATGTCTCTATAGCCTCGGAAGAAAGATCGTTATGATTAGATTAGGGAACTGCCTAAGTAAAGAAACTTTTCTGTTCTCGACGACTCACGCAGTGTGATGTAGTGTAGGCGATAGTGGCGCGTGAGAAATATAAAAAGAGTGGGAAATATTAGTATACTTAGTAGGTAAGGTCCAGTGGGTTCTTCGCTGCTTCAAGGTCGTATCTAAATCTGACAGATGGAGTACATCAGTGAGTCTGTAGCGCGGTTGTCGGCGAACAACGGTGAGTTGGTCAATGGTCAGTTATAAAGTCATAATAGAGAAGAAAAAAACTCACATTTCTCTTTAAAACCCCACATCTGGAGAAGTCTGTTATCCGTAGCCGGTACAGCAACCCTGTTGGGTCTTCTGCCTCGGGTCGTATCTGGCAGATGGGGTCGACCAGTGGGTCTGTAGCCCGGTCGTCTGCAAACAGCGGCGCCCCCCGGAACCCCTCCGGCTTGCGCAGGAGTGCCGTCACTGAATCTCGGGTTGTGGAGGCGCCACTTGAGAATGTGCACTGGATGTCTGTCACTGGAAACAAAATTTTATTAATATTAGTAATACGTCCTACAATAATTATGGCAGGGACTGGATGAGAAGAGCCAAACACGGCTCAATGGTGCGCTTTGGAAAAGGTATTATGTCCTGTTCCTGGCTGATGTGATCTTGGAACTATGATCATATTTCTTAGACCTACTATCATGGTTTTTGGAGCAATGATCAAATTTCTTGGAACTATGAATCAAAATGCATTACTGTCCCTGACATCTACCTACTGTTTTTGTCCCTTACACTTACTATTTTCTCCCTTACACTTAATGTTACTGTGCCTTACACCCAGGTCTAAAAATCATCTTAAAAGATTATGTGAAAGAGGTTTATTAGATGAATATTATATTATACACCATAAAGCTTTATGGAATTAAATAAATATTATAATTGCTCTAGATTATACTTTATTATTATGACCCATAAATTGCATTTCATACCTCACATGTAGTAATAGGTACATTTTAAGATTTATCTGAATATAGGTAGACTTAATCAATATAAACTTGATTATGTTGTTAAGTATGAAATTTTATTGATCTTATAATTTATTACAGTTTAGAGTACATAATTTCAATTTCCTTTTCATAAAAGTATTGCCTATTATGTACCTAAGTAAATAATGGTAAGGCACAATTAATGAAAAAAAAAGTCTTAAACTTTCCATTAAGACAGTTAAATAGCGAACACGAGCTCACTTACTTATTGTGGGTTTTCGTGAATGTCAAGATCGATGTCGAGATAATCTTAATTCCCCACCGTTACCATTTAACCTCTGATCTTGACTAGGTTGAAGAACTGCTTAATTTGACATGTACCTAGGACCTTTTTACTTTAATTTTGAGTAAACTGTTTCTAGTCAAGCCAAGTCAAGTGTGCTGTGGTGGAGTACCTAATAAAATTCAGGGAGACCTGTCTGTCTAGGCCTTTATCTAGGGTGACCACAGACAAAGCAAATAAATATGTACGCACAATATCAATATAATATGTCTGCTGTGTCTGTAGCCACCTTAATCCTGTAGTGGAATATAGTTTTTCTAAAAAATTTGATTTTATGCACGAAAGTTCAATTTTTTTTTTATCAAGAAAGTGTTACATGGACGGCCTTAGCAGCAAATGTATCAGTATACCTTAGATATTTTAGTGGCTGCTGTAGTAGCACGAGTATACGGAGGTGCTGCGTTTGTATTTACTTGGCGACTGGCGTCCAGTCTTGCAGCTTACTTAACCGTTAAACACTGGCAAGTACATTTATATTCCGGTAAACGTGCATACTCGCACTTATGTTGGACCGAATTACTGGCATATCAGCCGCGAATGCTTACGCTAAATACTCTCGGTACTAAATTGATGATCTTTAGCCTGACATACTTCGAAAGTAGATTGAACTCAATTTTATATGATAATATAACTTTAATAAATCAACCGTTTAAAGTTTTGGAAACAAGTATTTTCATCCGTTAACCAAAACTATTATTCAGGATGGTTGTTCAGATTCATGATCGCATTCCAACCAAACCCATTTATTGTCAAAACTTCAAAACACTGAAGCAAATGTTTGATTTTTTACTTTTTACTCTTCGACTCTTAATGCAAAATACTCATTTGAATAAACAGCTAAATTAATATCATGCTGTTACCACTGTTACTCTGGTTCCGAAAGAGAAAGATGCTCATTGTGTTGTGGTTAATATTGTGGTAATAAGCTACAGTTTCTAGAACGCTCATCTAGCACTAACTGCGTAGTCGTGCTGATTATTAAAAGCACAGAAGAGTAAAAGCTAGCGCTCCCCGATTAGAATTGTAGCGACTTGTTAAATCAGTGATTAAAAGCACAGAAGAGTAAAAGCTAGCGTTCCCCGATTAGAAGTTTAGCGACTTCTTAAGCACAGAAAAGTAAAAGCTAGCGCGCCACTTCTCAAATCAGTGAATAAAAGCACAGAAGATTTAAAGCTAGTCTCAAATCAGTGATAAAAGCAACACTGGGCTAATATAATGACAAATAAAATGCGGGCTATTTGGTTTATTTTGATAATTATGTATACTTACTACATAAGTATAAATACGAGTAGTGGTGTCGCAAATAGTTTCAAAGCCCTTGCAAGTTAAATGATCACATTGCTAATCACTAAGTTATTCCGTCCTGGACTGGGAGTAATATACGAAATTATAAGATATATATATATTATAATTACGAGCATTACTGTTCTCCTTTACGGGCATATAGAAACCAGTAGAAAGAAGCGAAGGTTTCAGAGTAGCAGTCGTCCATGGTAACATTATGGAATTTCAGACTTATTTTTCAGATGTGGCGACAACGCCTTGGCTTATACCTTATTAACACTTGGCTTACCCCGTATGGTGTATGTAATAGGTAATTGTTTCAACTTACCATCGTAGTCTTGTGCGAGGACAGCGCCGATCTGCAACAAAGAGCATTCAAGTTAGAGGAAGGAACCGCAAGTAGACATTGAACAGAACACATCTACCTACTCGTTTCAATGAGCATTGTGTTCTTCACTTTGCCTTTTGAAACGGACACTGGGTATCTGGAACATACTTAGATTTACTTGTAACTTGTATACCGAAGTAAGTATAGGCTTTTAGCATACTTCATGGATAGATCCTATTTTTTTTTAAACTAACATGAAATTAACACTAACACAAAAGTCAGGCAAATCTTTGTTTTTTCTAAATATATCAGTGCTTCATTTAATCTGATTCTCAAACGAACTTTAATTTCCTTTGCGTTTAAAAAAAAACGTAACGTGTTTTGAAGACATGAAAAATCCATGTAGGTGCAAATTTTACAAATATGGGGATATTATACGTATGCATTAAAACCGCTCATATAAAAGACATCAACGCGTTGTAAACTTTTTTTGTTTTGTATTTTATTAATACGTTGAGACTCTTAAATTTTAATAAACATTGAATTTGTTACTATACTCCTTGTGCAAATGTATTTAGTTACAAATATATATTTCTATATTTTATGTAATATACTATCTTATTTATACCTATTTATACATATCGTGTTTTTTCCAACGATAGAACCTAAATTGTGCAATACAGAATACCTACTTATTATTTTGTATAAAAAACTTTATCTTCTTAGAAAAATAGGATAATCAATTCGATGGTCATCGTGACCGGCGACCGCAGAACGAGCGTCATTTTAGAGATCTAGACCACTTTTTATTTTTACTACAATTTCTATTTCTCCTTCATCTTTTACGTGATGTTTTATAAAGCTAATATGCCATTACGATTCATTCAATAAATTAGATTCGAGATGAACTTTTATTAGAGCTAATATTCTGCGGTTTCCTGCGCTGCCTCTTCTTGTTTATAAAAAGGTTACTTTCTTTTGTGAATAAAAAATAATGATCTCGTTTTTACACAAATATTTATTTCGCTTTAATGTTTATAAAAATTTAAGTGTCTACTAAACGTATTACAGAAATACAAAAAAAAAAAAAAACAACGCGTTGATGTCTTTTGTATGAGAGCGATAGTTGCCTACAAAAGAATTCAACGCGCGCGCAATATGTCCGACAGCTATTAAATAAAAAAGAGATTGATGTTCATCAGATAATTTGATTAAATAAAGCGATTAATCATTGCTGAAGGCTTCAGGGAAAGTATTCCGTGACTCAGCTCTAATAAGGAAGAGTGAAAGCTGGACATTAGCGATAAACACACATTCTTTTTCGGGTCAATTGACTTGTCGTTAGAGGTTAAAATAAAACGGTGGTTGCGGTCTTCTACAAATGAAGCGGAGCATATCAGCGGCATCGCCCGTGACCGGGGTCGGTTGAAAGTAAGTCGGCTTTAGCCATGCTCGACGTACAACCGCACCACGACGTACACTGCTGGGTTAATGCGAGTGTTTAACGAGTGCGGTCGAATTAGAGACGCAAATGACAGTGTTGAGGAAAGTAAATGCCGGCGTGCGGCGAGGTCGCACGGCTGACCAGCCACGCAGGCAGATATTTCGCTAACGAGTAATGGGGAAAAGTGGACCGCGGTGCTTTACTGGCAACTTGCAAATGTGGAGTTGTTTATATCTCCGAGAATTTGTGGTTGTGCCTAATAAGGAATTCTGGTATTTTTTGGACCAGAAATTAATTTACTTTAACCGTTGACATTAACTTAATGTCTCCTTTCGAATTATTTAAACTTCATATGAAATATTTATGTTAGTGTCTAAATAGAGAAAAATGGCCAAATGATTTTCATAAGTGAAGACGAAAACATAGATAATGTTATACGCACGTCATACAAATACTTAAGTAGGTACAAATAAAGGATAGAAACAGATTGGCAATGGGCCCGATTCGTAACCATCCCGACTTAACTAAATCTCAACTAAAATTATTGCCATACCGTTCTGTTCTCTCATGATAGAAAGTGACAGGTATGGACTTATATTAGTTGAGTCCCGTATTTTGCAACCACGAATTGCTACCATTGACGATACATGAAAATTCGTTATTCATAACTTGTTGCAATTGACTGGTGTAAATAAAAAACGTTAAACGGAAATCGAGTAATCTAGATCGATCATTTGTAAATAACGTTATACGGGATATAGATTTGCATTCATAGATTTCCACACTCCGCTATAGTGTGAACGGAATAACTATAGGTGCTTACTATTTTTATTGTATTTTTTTTAACAGTGTCGTATGAAATTTTAAATACCTTCGTATATTATTTGAGTTTTATAGAATTACGTTACAAACACTTTATATCAATAGACAGTCATGTTTTTTCATAATATACGTATCCTTCCAAAATTATGTATTCTTACTAATGTACGTTTAGCTTGATCAGTAAGTACACGACAAAACCTAGAAAGCATTATACACTGAAAACGGTTGTTTCAATTTCGTATTCCACTGATCTTGTGATAAAAACCCAATCAAATGAGAATTAATCAAACATTTATGCTGATCAATTCAGATTTATTACAGCTTCTTTGATGATACATACATATAATCACGCCTTTATCCCTAATGGGTAGGCAGAGCGTAAACGACCTAAACAAAGGTCGTTCGGCCACGTCTTACAAATTTTGAGGATTATTCCAGATGGATCTGTATATTGCTATAGTGACAGGTTGTCAGCCCATCGCCTAAGTTACAATACTGAAACCCTCATATCCCTTAGCTGATTTTTACAGCATGCCCGGGAGGAGATGCAGCTGGAACATTCTATGTTTTTCTATCACTTCCAGTCCAGCATGGAAGCATGATGATAATCTTATATTTCATCATATAACTTAAATTTTCTTGGTAGAGTTCTTGGTTCTCGACGCTTTATTAGTTTAGTTCCTAGTTCACGTAATATTCTGATTATATTTTTTTTATCGGTGCCTAGTGTACTTTTTGAGTTTATCTGTAATAAACGATCTTACAGATTTTCTATCGTTTATTTTTAGTTTTAGTTTCTATTATTTGTTTTTTTTTTTATTTATTTATTTGGTTCCCTTTTTTATTTATTAGATTAGGTTGAACTATTTATTACGTTTTAATCTGTGTTTGTAGACCGAACGATGCATAACAATTTCACTTGCGTAGGCCATCCCGTTATTATGCCATTTGGCTCGTTGCAAATGTAATGAAATGCAATCGGATGCGCGTTGCTCTTACGCTTATCAAGACGAATGAACAGTTGTCGAACGGTGATCGTTTCACTAATGTTTTCCTTTATCTATATAAAACGATTTGTATATCTGGGATATCATATTCTATAGTTAAAGCTACGCCTTTTTGCTACGTATGTATTGGTGAAGTTGTAGGTAGAGTTTCTTTGGCAAAGGTTTCACTATTTTTCTCGGTGACCCATTTTACCATTTTAGAGGTCACCGAGCTTCGCTAGTTTGCTACGTTATCGGGTCTATGTTGTTGCTTCCTGTTTCTCATCCGCAGTCAGATTTGTTTCCTCAATTACTTACGTAGAACTAAGACAAAGGTTACAAAAAATTTCTCGGTAACCCATTTTCCATCTTTCTTTTTATGGTCACCAAGCTTCGGATCGGATCTATGTTGTCACTTCTCATCTCCTATCCGTCGTACGTGACCGCAGTCAGATTTGGTTCCCTTAATCACACATGAACTGGTACAGTTTCTTAGTGACAAAAAAATTCTCGGTGACCCATTTTCCATATTTTTAAGGTCACGAAGCTTCGTCTGTTTGCCATGGTTTTGGATCTATGTTGTCGCTTCTCGTCTCTTATCCGTCGTACGTGACCGCAGTAGATTTGGTTCCCTCAGTCACCTAGGCACATATCCAGTATCTTGGGAAAGGTACAGCGTTTTTGACGGTAATCCATTTTCTATCATTTTATGGACACCAAGCTTCACCTGTTTGTTATGGTTTCGGTTCTACATATATACGTATTGTCGCTTCTCGTCTCCTTATTTCTCGTACGTGACCGGATTTGGTTTCCACAATCACATATGCACTGGTACAGTTTCTTGGCAAAGGTTACAGAATTTTTCTCAGTCACCCATTTTCCATCTTATTATGGTCACCAAGCTTTGCTGGTTTGCTATGGTATAGGATCTATGCTGTCGCTTCTCGTCTCTTATCTGTCGTACGTGACCGCACCAGATTTAGTTTCCTCGATCACAGCGATGTTGGAAAGTCGGGTACTGGGTCTGTCAATGCACTTCCGTATTTACAATATTATTTTCAGCTTTTCAAATATGTATTAGCTTATCATAATTTAGTTTCTTTTAAATGAAATTTATTTTTAATCGTTGTTATTTTGCATAATAGAGTTTACAAACAAGCGAACAGTCCGCCTGATGGTATGGGAGGTACCTATTTCAGCACCTTTAGCTTGTTCAATGCAATACCAAATGATAAACCATCTAGCAACGTAACATGCATGCTGCAAAATCTGCATGCAAGGTGGTCTTGATATTATTATGATAATGCTTTATACTGCTATAAAGCTTTATGCTGCTATTTAAAATTTGCCAATGATATAGGGTATTAAGAGGATTATACATACTGTTAGATGAAGAAATCGATTGTCGAGATACATCACTATCTGTCAGGCGAGAGTAGCACGTCACTACTCGCGTTTGACAGTTGTCTGTGAAGAAGTAGTATCGACCGCGTATCGAACGATGTTTTGTAAATTACCAAGAGCTTATATTTCTGTTTGATTATAATAATTCCATATGTTAAAATATTGTTTTAATATCTCAGAAGTGAGATTTGTACTTAATCTTGCCCACAAAACAAAATATCAGCTCTTGATAAACTCGAACGCGCCATTTTGTCGCTTATTGTTTTGGAAGGCTTCAATGAGAGGCTCCTAGCGGTTTTTCAGAAGCCGCTGCACGGTTTGTTGTTTAAGTGCAATGTTGTACTACTTACAAGTGTTGCTACGTAAAACAGGTGCAGTACGCCGCACACGCATTTGCAAGGTTTCGGCAACTAGCAGAAGCAGACGCTATTGTTACAGTATAACTCTAGCCCTAGCCAGTAGCCCTGGTGATCATGTGTCGCCAGAGATAGGTATTATTATTACTTACCCTTAGAGTCAAGGCCAACTTTGTCCTACGTATTGCATACTGTGCTCCTGGCTACTTTATTCTGTGTGGTCTCATATCAGTAAGTAAACTTGTTTATAATCACTAAATCATGTTTAAAACATGCACAACAGAAAGTTGAGTTTATTTGTTAAGTTCATGCTAGTTTTGCGATAAAAGAAGTACCAACACATTGTCTTTTATAGTGACTCAGAAGAAGAAAATACCCACTGAAAATACCTATAATATCAAAGGTATAACGCACACAAAGACAAGCAAACCCATGTAGGTTATTGTATATCAAAGTTACAAGACAAAGTTGAAAGACAAACATCTTTTTAATATGAGATTTCATGGCATACATGGAAATCAAACAAAATTAATATTATCTTATCATTCTGTTCTGGCAAAAATAAAGAGTTAGTAAATACAATTCAGTGTAATTAATAGAAGTCTATCAAGCTATTGGTTATTCAATGAAAAACTGGGAATAGAAGTTTATTTTAGCGGGATGACAATCTGATCACTGAAGCAATATTATTTTGAATGTTATTTCATTTCATTTTATTAAAATCAACTACCTAATTGATCACAGTACAATAACAATTACCTACATGTAGTGAAAATAAATATAAATACAAACTCTAATACATGAATGCAAGTTAAAATTATTATTGTGTTAGCGTTTTAACGTTGAAAGCAAAAATAAAGAATAGAGTGTAGGCCATAGGGAGTGTGGTCCTTTTAAGGTGAACATCATACAAGGGTTTGAAGCCTTTAGCAAATAGGTTTTGTTTAACAAAACAATGTAGTAATTATATGACTCCTTTATTGACTTAATTAATTATTGACTCATTGGCCGTTACAAAGTTCTAACATGAATACCATATTGATAAACACTTTCTGAGCATCCTATAAGTTTTAAGAATATCTGCTTATTATGGTTTTAAACAGGCAAGTGGATGTTACTGACTAATTAGGCCTGTATGTGTCCAGTTATACAATAAGATAGTTTTCTCAACTACATTTCAATTCAGTGAACTTTTCAATTCGGTGAACTGGATAAATTGCAGTAAGTAAATGCAAATAACTTGGGGTTATTATTGAAATTAGTTATGTTTTGCAATTAATGACAAAGTGACTTTATATGGCTGGAAGCTATTGCAAGTTCCATTAAGAAAAATCAAATTCAAATTCAACAAACAGTTACACACATTTACAATACATTAGTATAGCTGGTATACCGACACAACTTCACAGTTGAGTTTGTTCCATTATCTCATAGACATACACTGTATTTCAAGATTAAATGTGAGACAAGAAAATGGATTAAATAGAGCAATGTGTTTTGTTTTCTGGCATAAATTGTACTTATGCTCACTTATAGTACCGAAGTGTACTTATTCACAGCATGTATAAGAGAAATGGGATTCAGCATGTCCCACTGGAATATCCTCAGTTTGGATAGTGGTGTCAAGTCACAAAAAACCTGGTTTAACCAAGTAGTTTAATATGGTTGAATGTTTTAATTGCACGATTTCAAATTGATTGAATTTACCAATTGTTTTTACAAATTATGTAAATGAGATATATAATTGTTCTTTGCTTTAGTTAGCACCTTGACTTGTGCTAGTATGTTATGAAAAATGATTTATATAGCATTGCAGTATGATTCATACAATTTTATTAAAACTTGCCAAGTTAAGAGAGAATGTTCAATACAAATTTTAAGAAAATACCTTTCAGTTAAAAGTAAATTATGAGGCTTGTTTGCAATAAATTACTGAGTTCTGGTTATGGTTATGAGATAAACCCAAACCGCATAACCACTGGTCGGTTGGTTATCAAGTGAGAATAACAATTGTGGTAACAATCCCAAAATACCAAACAACGTATGCTGGTCTAGTCCAAGCGATGAGGTGATTGTTGTTTTGATACAATAATCGATAAGTGCGAGCTCATTGATAAAGTGCACGGAGTCAGTCCAGTATCTAATGACCCATGCAGATGAAATTGAACATTTAATAATGTTATTGTTGCAGTAATTTACACTGTTCTTTTGGTTGCCTTGAGTTGTATTCAAACTTGAGCAGATTGGCAATACTTGATGATCTTTGATGATTGACTGTTACACTAATGGAAATTGTTGTTTTGGTTGCCTTAAGTATTTTGCAGACTTAAGAAGTTTGACAGCACACAAAGAGAGATGCAACGGGGTGGTCGCTGCGCCGACATCCGTTGACTGCACGCAGAGAGAAATGTGAAGGGTGGTCGCCGCGCCGACATCCGTGTGCGTGTGGGTGAGACATGGCACTACAAAAAGAGGAAGAAGGAAGAAGATCCCTTCTCAGTAACGCTTGCCTTAAGCGGCCTATATTGCGTTGAATTTCAAAGCCCATGCACTTAAGACATGACGAGCATTATGACTCAGACGTTAACCTTAACTAACAAACTGACTTAACCAACATCACCTACCCAACAACCTGACATAACTTTATCCTCGGGCTTGCCGTAAGGGACCTACATAGCCGAGATGAGTCCAAGTTTAGCCTCGAGCTTGCCTGAACAGCCGAGATGATCGCCTAAGTGGCTTGATGATCGCCTAAGTGGCTTGATGATCGCCTAAGTGGCTTGATGATCGCCTAAGTGGCTTGATGATCGCCTAAGTGGCTTGATGATCGCCTAAGTGGCTTGATGATCGCCTAAGTGGCTTGATGATCGCCTAAGTGGCTTGATGATCGCCTAAGTGGCTTGATGATCGCCTAAGTGGCTTGATGATCGCCTAAGTGGCTTGATGAACGCCTAAGTGGCTTGATCGCCTAAGTGGCTTGATGATCGCCTAAGTGGCTTGATGATCGCCTAATTGGCTTGATGATCGCCTAAGTGGCTTGATGAACGCCTAAGTGGCTTGACGATCGCCTAAGTGGCTTGATGAACGCCTAAGTGGCTTGATAATCGCCTAAGTGGCTTGATGATTGCCTAAAGGGCTTGATGATTGAATGATTGGCCATGAAGCCTTTGATTTCAAAAATCCTTTAACCACACGCTTGCCTTAAGCGGCTGTAAGGCGTTACGAATCAGCAGCAGAGCTGGCGTGCCAAGCTGAGTACGACGGAGCTGGCGTGCCAAGCTGAGGACGGCGGCGCTGACGTGCCAAGCTGAGGACGGCGGTGCCGACGTGCGAAGCTGAGAAGAGTATCCTTCGGGGACCGAAGGATTGCAGGATGGCCGAACTGTTAGATGAAGAAATCGATTGTCGAGATACATCACTATCTGTCAGGCGAGAGTAGCACGTCACTACTCGCGTTTGACAGTTGTCTGTGAAGAAGTAGTATCGACCGCGTATCGAACGATGTTTTGTAAATTACCAAGAGCTTATATTTATGTTTGATTATAATAATTCCAATGTTAAAATATTGTTTTAATAATACATACATAAAATCACGCCTTTATCCCTAATGGGGTAGGCAGAGCAAAACCGACCTAAGGAGGGTCATTCTGCGTCTGACGAGTTTTGAGGGTTATTACAGATCATTATGTATATTGCTATAGTGACGAGTTGTCAGCCTTAGTTGTCAGTATTAAGAGGATTATAAGCGAGTATTATTCGGTGACAGTCCCGTGTGGTGCCGGGTTAGAATAGCATCACTCCATAACTTCCTGCGGGTGTCGTGTGGTACAAGTGGGACAGTCACTCCACGCGCTCTCGACTCATATTCCCATTGGGTACCAGCTCAGTGCAAGCAAAATGTGCAGAGCAAACTCTTTTATAACTACATGGTCTTCTTCTACTTCTCGAGGCAATGGCGAACATTTAAAATGTTGACGCCAGCACCAAAAATAAGCTAAAGGCGAACTCTTGTACCAAAATTCAACACTCGAGGCGGAAAAGAATGTATTCGCAAAGTATTGTTAGCTTACAACTAAGAACCGTTTGCCCCTTGACAGGAAACCATATAACGTAGTCTGAGTCGACCCGTATCCATTGCTCACAAGCGTAGTAACAATCTCGGTAGTATTGTACAGAGACAACAATCGAACGTATATTCGCACTGCATATGCTAATCCACGACAGACTGTGGTGTCGATTCTTTTAGCATACGATTTGACTAAAATGAATCTCAACCTGTCATTTTCTATCATGAAAAGAACAGAAAACTAGCTTTACTGAATATTTTCAAAAATCTGTTGACTGTTTTAGTAGTAACGTGAAAAGGGAAAGGGTATCAAATAAGTGTCATCAAAGATCCTATGACTGGCACCAAAATAGTTGACTATTCTGCCATGCCGGCCCTTTCTGCTCTATCAGGACAAAAAAAACAGACTTAGACTTATTTCAGTGAAGTCGTGTGCTAACCGAATCAACACCAGTAAACGGTTTCTGAACTGTTGTAGTGTTGCTCTGGTTATCCACCGTAAAAAATTCGCCGAAAATGCCCAATGATTTCGTCCGGTTTATGTCTAAAAGAGAGATACAAATGTTGTCTTGGAGAAGTGAACCATTCTGTTCTGCGAATTAAGATTAAATTTCAGTTGATTTAATTCTCACTTCTTCCGTTTCAATACCCACTCAAACTGTGTCATTTTTCTTTTAACTTTATTATTTTTATTAGGTACTGGGCTGGGAAATAGGCCCTCCGGTCTTACTGACTTTTTTATCTTACCTAAAGAGAAAATCTACCAAGGTATTTTTCCTTTTTTTTGTAATTGTGGTGGTAGACAACAAGTTCCAGCTATCTAACCGGAACGTCTCAAATAGAACTCGCAATTTTAAGTTAATTTGTTCTGCCGTGGTTTCGACCCCATTTCAGAACTTATTATAGTAATCCAATATCCACAAGAAGTGGTCCAATCTGCCGAAAATAATCACAAAAGAAGGTGGATGGCACAGAATCATACTCCGTGAAGTTTACGGAAGCCATCTTGAGTTTGAGCTATGGGCTTTAGTTGGTGGAATGATGACATTGCATTCTGCAGAGAATTCCAAAAATACTCCCCAAATTGATTTGAATTTCATGCAACTCTATATTTACTAGTATGTGTAAAGCTATAAATAAAAAAATTTTAACGTCTTAATATTTTTTCCGAGTTTTCAACTATTCGGTAAGTATTATTTGCTAGTGAGTTAATGAACATTTAAATTAGATAATTATGATAAGTATAAATGAGAGTTTTTTTAGAGAACATACCTATATGGTTATATAAATATATTTTTAATTTCAAGTAGGTATGTAGAGTTCCTTATAAAACCACCTAAGTATCCTTTCTATGGCGATTACCTTTTACGACTTCATTTGACTCGACTCCAAGATTTCCTTGTAGTCCCACGCTGTTTTCCCAGGCTGACTAATTGGGACTATAATTACCAAGCGCCACGGAAGTCTAGCCCAGCCAGCGTCTAGACAACAGCTGATAAGGAGAAGAGTTCTTATATATTTAAAGCTGGCGTGCTGACTCTTCACTTAGGCTAATTGTATAATCTGTGGAATAATGACTTGATAACTTGATGCGTCCATTCGCTCTGTGATGTTGTGGGAAGTTCTGTTTGTTTGTAGCTTTACCTAGCTTTTTGAGCTATTGATGCACTTTTGTATGCAGCACTTAGTCATTTCATGGTAGCTATAATACTCTGTAGATTTCACATTTGTAATAAAATAACTAATATGATGTTACAAATAATTTACAAACATGTCTTTATGTGCTCACACGATTGATGTTTACAAAATGTTTGCAAACTTTTCCGAAGGCATGTGTAGTGTGTAGGCCTGTATTGGATATTAGAGAAAAAGTTAGAATCATCTCCGATAAATGGAACATAAGTGGCAGTATGTTATGGTAATTTGTTAACACGTAACTATACTTAATTTATAGTGCAAAATTTATTAAATAGTATTTAGTCTTATCACCATCTCATAATTATAGCTATTTGAGTTACTACTACTTACTACTTACTTAACTAGTACTTAATTACGTCTATTACTTATTTAGGTTATGCGCATTTTAACACTTAATTTAATACGTTCGCGGTTATCCACACTTATATTAAAAATAGAAAAGTTTTTATACGTTTGTCTGTTATGGATTTTAGAATACTGGAGCAGTTTTAAAAATCTTTCTCTCTTAGAAATCTATTAAAAATAAAAATAAAGTACCTAACACAGGATGATTAACATCTGCTAATTTCTTGAAGAAATTATTCACAGATAAGGTGAATTCATCGTATTTCGCCTAAACCAAGATCAAAGGTGTCCGTCACATTACGGACTGATTGGCCTTTGTCGTGTCAAATTGCGAATCCCGAGCGGATCCAAGCTTTGACCGCTGATCGACGCAAAAAGCCTCGCGTGCCAGTGGTGCGGTGGATAACGAGGAGTTTGTGTACAATTTGTAGAGTAGATATATCAGTGAAGATTTGTCGTATTTCACTTGAACCACATCGGGTCAATCGATTCAAAACCCACACGGCAAGAGAAAGATCTTGAACCATTTTGGACTAAGATCAAAGATGGACGTCAAATTACTAACAACTTGGCCTTCCGAACGGTCCAAGCTTCAGCCGCAAAAAGCCCCTCGCGTGCTGGAAGTGGTGCGGTGGATATCGTGGAGTTTGTATACAATTGCACAGTAGATGTATCAGTGATGATTTGTCGTGTTTTCAATTGAAAATTGTTGAACCTAAGATCAAAGATGAACGTCACATTACTGATAAAACTGGCCTTCCGAGTGGGTCCGAGCTTTGGCCGCCCATCGACGCCGCGAAATTAAAGCTTGTGTAGATTACAAAGGTGTGATTCTGTTCACAATAGATAACTTGAGGAGATTCGGACTATGATTGGGATAAAATAAGTGTGCACTTTGATATTTTTTTTATAGCCATAAGAAATACACGAACCAAGAAATTGTTTCTTATGTTATGATGTTCTTATGTACCTTTTTTATTACATTATACTTATTTGAAGTAAAAATTGTCACGAAGTTGCTTATTTTCGCGTCTTAGCTATTTAGGTAAAAACCTTTAACATAGGAAGCCTGCTCTATGATTTAAAGAGTTTGAAAGCACCTGTTATATAGTAATGTGTAGTGTCACTACACTCACTCTACACCCGTCTATACTGCAACACAAAACTTTTGAAACGGAACTAAAATTATTTCAACTGACAACACCTAATTTTTCATACAAAATAATCAATGTATTGCCATACTAAACTGCCTGGGCGAAGAAAGTGGCGCCTTCATTTTTGTCAATAGTTTTGTGTCGCAGTATACGGGGTGTAAGGGACAGCGTCCCGCAAACTTATAGGGGTTGCTCAGTCAACGAAACTGAACAACTACCACCAGGAATTATTTTCAGGAAATGAAAAAATAAATTGCTTTTTCATACAAAATGACCACATCGATCAGACAATTTGTATGGAAAAGCAAATTGTTTTTTTCATTTCCTGAAAAAAAAGACCTGTTGATATGTGTTCAGTATCGTTGACTGAGCAACCCCTTTCAGTTTGCGGGACGCTGTCCCTTACATACACCCGGTATATGTACCTAAAATAAGACCCTGAGCGATTACCGCTAGGCCACGGTCGTTTGTGCATTGTGAACGCATCAAAGCCAATCCACCGTACTATTACGATTTACAAGCTCGGCCGCAAAGCGCGTGCGCGATCGGCGCGCGCGCATCTCGCAAGCTGCACGCGTGCGCGGTGGGCCCACGCCAGTGTTGTACTATTATACAGGGTGTTAATAAATAGGTGGCGTATCTATGTACTCAAGGAAGTCAAAAATTTGCTTTACATAAAATTTACAATCTTTCGATCGATTGCAATTGGAGACTTCTTTGTCTCTAAAATAATTATCACGACCGCTGTTTCTTAGGAAAAACTTCTAAGTGACACCCAGTTTCATCCCTCTTCTAGGTATACACCATTTCTGTAATACCCTCTATATTCTGTGGCTAGAGCTAGTGCAATTTGCAATGCTCGCTGTTCGCATTATCGGTGCATGTTGAGTGCGCATGAGCATCGATTCTGCGGGGATCAGTGACTCCTTTATTGATGATCATTGATTGTTAATCAGATCTGTCTGGTTCAAGCGGTACATCATGTAACGAGATACGTATTAATATTTATATGTTTATTTATCTGCGAATGATGTAAAACATGATTCCGATTGGTTAGTAACGCATGCGTGATTTATAATCTGCAAGCTACATAAGCGATATCAGTTTACTAGTTTACTGCTGGACATGGGCCTCCCCCAATTTGTGGGTAGTAATTACTTAAGTAGGTACCTACTTATGTTAAGGGGATCTCCGGTGCCGCCAGCGCCCTCATCTGTTAAAAAAATACTCACTAAAAACGCAATTAATCGAAAATCCGGTAAACCAGATTAAAGAATAGGTACTTAAGTTTGTTTTAAGCACTGTAAATTCATGATTCAGTGTTTACAGCAGTTACAGATACCAAAATACCAAAAGTGCTAAAAGTGGCAGTTTTTCGCAAATTTTCCTTCTGTTACTACCAAGAACTATGAATTGCAACTTTATGATGTTCTAAATTATCTTCTTTGCTTTTATTTCAATCTGGTTTACCGAATTTTCGATTAATTGCTTTTTCAGTGAGTAATGATTTTTTGACTGATGAGGGCGCCACCTGGCTCAGGGTAGCCCCTTAATACATACTGGCAGGAGGTGGATTGGTAAAATGGAATGGAGCAATATTTAGCATTCACAGTGAACACTAACGCTACTAGATCCGCCCTTACCATCAGCTCATATATGTCCCCACCGAGGGGCACGAACCTACCCTGAATATTCTACCATGTGGGCCGAGTGCGGATTGGTCGACTTTAGACCTTTGAATTTTTTCGTAGGTGTGTGCGGGTTTCCTCGCAATATTTTCCTTGGGACCGGTGGGAAGATAAGGTGATGCTATTAAAGTGAAACATGTGTAAAACTTTATTATTTATTAGCGTGTGAAATGCTGCCGCTACCTACTGCTACTTATAATTTGATAACGGGTAATAAACTAGCTACCTCATTACGTACTAATAGATACGCTGCGTTTAATAGTCAATCAAGATTTGATGTAGTTAATACTGCTGTTTTTGTGAAAATATCAAATAAAAATAATTATGTAGAGCTTTACACTACACTACTGTCGAGTTAAGACACGTTTTATTCAAAATATTCACTTTTAATTTAACCATCTCGTGAAAAAAATTAGCGAAAGAATTTTAGCCGGTTTAAATAATGCACAATATTACAATGAAATTATTCAATTTATTAATGATAAATAGTAGATTTATAAATAAGCGAAATGTCCCTTTTTTTTCGGCCAATGAGAAAATTCGGGGATTGTGTGTAACAGATACATAAAGTACCAACGCGTCATATGAATGTACACAAGCAATTTAAGCAAAGCAATGAATAAGGGGATCACTTTTTTATGACACTGACCGCACATTTATTTTGCAATGTAACGAAAAAATTACTATACGAGAAAGGCATTTTCCACCTTAATTTTTCGACTAACCAGCTGCAAAGAGTATGTGCCATAGGAATCTTTCAACAACTTTACTACATTATCGGCGCAGACGGCGCATATTGAGCGGTCGTGCGCTCGCGCAATTTTACACAGATCAATCGTGCCTTTATTACTGCAAATGATCTCCTAGACGTCATAATAACGCTAAAACGACGCTTGAGTGAGAAATTGTCGCGCTGTGAACACTTCGGCCTAGATACAGGAAAATCCGGCGGAACAATGGTGCCAATTCTGTTGTAGATACAACTTAACTTAAGTATTTTTAGTTTATACCTGTCACTTTCTAAAATTGAGTAAATAAGAGACCGAAATACAGCAACTATATAATCCTGTCAAAGTGATGTTTCATGTCTAAAATAAGATGGCATCAAGCAAATTGTTTACTTACCTTCAATTTCATTGGATGGCATGGCATGCTAAGCTAAATGGTGGTGTCTAATTTTATTTTAAGCACTATACGTAACTGTGACAGGATTAAAATTTGCTGTTGTATTTCTGTCCCTCTTTTTATGCTAGAAAGTTACAGGACCAAACAAAAATGAACTACGTTGTGTCTACAACAGAATCGGCACCACTGTCAACTACAAAATCTAGTAAATAGAGGAAAGTGGCCCAAATGGGCTAAGCCAGTGCGCTTAACACAGATCACTGAAGCGTGAAATTTAATTTGGTGAATTGTTCCGATCTCGCATTGGGCTGGTTGTGATGCGGGTCAGGTAGATATTCCATGGTGGTCTGTTAATTTTATAGCTCAGTCTTAAAGTTGATAGTGCCTCTTATACGAATTGCTACGGCTTAAGGGCTACACGCATGACCTCTAAGTAAGAATAGTACACAAAATAGCATTTTGCTTTTCATAAAATTTTGAACTGAGGAAATTTGAACTCCAATTACTCCTCATAAAATACCGACCACTGAAAGACAGACGGACGGACAGCGTAGACTTTAGGGTCTCCTTGGCGTACTATTTGGGTACATTTAATTTGGGTTATTGCTTAACAGGTCTTTTCGCACTCTATAATTAAGCTCCGACTAGTAACTTCAGCTATGCTATGTTATACCTTGTGTACCTAATCTGGTTTACCGGTAAAAATAAACCTACATGTTGGATTTTAAAGTGCATTGCTTTATTTAAATGGCTTTCAACCGCGCCGTTAAGACAATAATTAATGGCTACGTTTGAGGAAACAGTAAAGATCCGTAGTAATGCTGTTTTAGTGGTTGTAAATTAATGTAATGTTAATAGGAATTTACACCGTAATTAATCGCAATTATCTCTTTTATGTGGATGATTTGAAGGTGACAAAAATTAGACAATTGCAATTTAGAGAAAGTAGACGAAATGAAATGACTACTTTAGTATAGACATTCGGGATTTGATTTATTTTTATTTTTTCAAACTTTACCAACCCGTAATAAAAATAAATAAAATTCAAGATAAGATTTGGCGTGGAATAAAAAAAAAGTGTTGTCGTAGCTTACAATCAGCATGAAGCAGAACAGCAGGAGCGCGCAGTCTCCGGCGCACGTCATGTTGCGGAGCGGTGCGCGCGCGCAGCCAGTCGCCGCACTCAACCGCGGAGCCAACCGTTAATGTTATCTGCCCCGATTACTGCACTGATGTGAGGAAAAACCTTCAAACTACGAAAACAACCTCACTGCTATCAATAAAAAAAAACACTGCCACAGTAACTAAGTCCGACGAGCCTGGACGAACAAACGTCGAGCGCTCGAACTCTTGGAGCTTTTCGTAAGCCGGTAGCTTTCCCGCGCGACTGTTATTGTAGTATGGAAAGCAGCGCGTGCGCCGTGGTAGTGGCGTGGTGCGCCGGTGGCGGTTGGAGACGGGACTGCGCGGTGGCGCGCTCGGCTTGCGCGCTTGATGATGGTGGAACAGTTAACCATCGCCGGGGAGGGTACCACCTGTTCAGTACTTTATCGTTCTCACGACACGATCACCGATCCGCCGCGGCGTTCGATCATCGTGATCTACATAGTTGATTGGCGTCGGATTACGGGGGAATTGGGTTCGATAGTTCGCGATGCGTTCGGCACCGTGACATTCGCGTGGAGAAATTTCGTGGTAGAGGCGGTTGAGTGGCAGGCGCCGGCGCAGCGGGTCAGCCGCGCAGGTTGGGTCGCCATCTCTTCATCTCTACCGCTCAGGAAGCGCTCGCTCGCATAGATCGCAAGATAAGATAGCTAAATAGCTCTTTTTGACCGCACTCATTCAGTATCGAGACTATCAATTCGATTCAGAATTAGAACCGCTATAGAAAGTCAATCAACTCTAGAGATGAATACAGATAATTTTCCTATTTTATTTATCTACATTAATTGAGCGCTTTTTGTCCAAGATGATTTTAATGAGTCATGCTGGTCGATCGTCAAGTTTTGCATGCTTACTAAATGCGTGCCTTTTCGATTAACTTTTCAACAAAGGAACGGTTTCTGCAAATTGAGATAATTATTTTCGAAGCACTACGGAGGCGTAGCGTAAATGCGTAACAAGTCCAAAAGATACCGTAGCTTGTTTTTCCTTTCCTTCCGTTCTATTCTAGTTCATTCTTGAAACAATAGTTAGTTTTATACATATACACTCATAATCATAATGTTACACCCAAATGATCTAGTTACCTAGGAGGAGGCAGAGCGTCAACAGCTTATAGTTACTAAAAGTTACTAAAAGAAACTTAGTAGGTACTAAAAGACGTTTTTGCTACGTATCAAATTTCTTAGATCATTTCAAAACTACTAAACAACTGGAGCTGTACCAACTTCACTGACCACAATTCGGAATTATTTCCACACCTAATCCCTCAACCACCGTGATAAAGGACTCGGCCGGGTTATACATTTATATTTCTTTTGAAGCTAAGCAAATATTGAACTGTACCAATTTCAGTGACCACAATTCGGAACAGTTTTCACGGCTAATCCCTCAACCACCGTATCGAACTCGGCCGGTCAACATTTACACTCCTTTAGAAGCTACCAGACAAATCTAGAGCTGTACCGTTTTCAGTGACCACAATTCGGAACTGTTTTCACGCCTAATGCAGCAACCGTAGTGGTATCGGATCCGGTCGGGTAATCGGCAGGTGTTTGACCAACAACAGCTGCGACCGCAAAGACCGCATGACCATGAACTACACGCCCTTCCCTGGATCAACTTGCTTACCCATCGGTATCGTCACGACCGAAGATGATATAATTATGTACAATACGAAGTCAACATGGTTAATAGTCTGTGACTGTAGGTATTATTGTCTTTACGCTATATGACATGCTCAGCTTAGTAAAATTTAATAGAGACTGTAAGAAAAATATGTCCGTGTTGTTATCATACATAATGAATCATATTATCTACTATAGATATTGGATGTAACAAAATTTAGTGGTCCAAAAGTCTAGATGAAAGAAAATGAAGATTGAAATCTCTCTGAGACACCCCATGTAGTTAATTATGAAACGTATTCACTTTTTCGCTGTCGCTTTGAAATCTTCAAATATATTAGAATTATTGGTATCCAATTTCTACTATCCAATCTTTTGTTTATTACATCGAAGCTTTGACCAACGGTAGAGATCTCAAGATTGAGAGCAATATTAAGTATGGATTTGGCAGGTCTTTTTGTACTGAAATGACATTTCTGATACGAACTCAAACTCGCTGTCACTCTTGAGAGCTGATTATAAATATGGGCCATAGATTAAAGACAAAAACATGGATGCCTAGCGTAAAATGTAGAGCAAAGAGCATCATAAAAAGAAAAGTCAGATAATGTATTTTCTTTTTCGTTCCCACCCATTAGTCACTGTTTTTGGCAATTCTATACACAATCTATTTGATGATGTGATGGTTCAAAAATGTGCGTGCGTGAGTATTTTCATTTTTTTTTCTATTTATTTGCGTACAGTTAAGAAAACTGCCTGGAAGTATATAAATACATACTCGGACATAGTATTTTCCATGTATTTTCTTTGTTTGCTCTTTCCTCACGGTGTCATCCACCCTACCCGCCGTTAACTTGTTACTTAGATAAGTAGTCAAAGTCAAATCATTTATTTCCAGATAGATTCTTACGAACACTTTTAGAAAGTCACAAGCGAGTCTATTAACAAAGAAAATTATATCAATGTCACAAAAGAAAAATTAAATAAAAAAAATATCACAATATAGTGATTATACATACATATACATAAAATCACGCCTTTATCCCTAATGGGGTAGGCAGAGCAAAAACGACCTAAACAAAGGTCGTTCCGCCACTTCTGATAAGTTTTGAGGGTTATAATATAACCGATGATTATGTATATTGCTATAGTGACGGGTTGTCAGCCCATCGCCTAAATTGCAATACACTGAAACCCTCGATTCCCTTAGCTGATTTTTACAGCATGCCCGGGAGGAGATGCAGCTGGCACATTCTAAGTTTTTTTATCACTTCCAGTCCAGCGTGTAAGTAGTGATTATACTATTCAATTGTTATCTCTGAAATGTGTTTTGAATACTTAGAGAAATATTGTTCTTGTAGATGAAGACCGATGTTTTCATAGCTAACTGGACTTTGATGAATAGCTCTTTTTTATTATTGATTGATCACACATGTATTAAATTATATAATGTCGTAATATCACGTACATTAGATATTTTATTATCAGTGAAATTAAAACATTGTTGCTTTATTGAGGTTAATGAAAATGAAAGTGGGATTGATAAAACCCCTATCTGAAACTAAAATGTATTTTTATAACTGAATTTTCAGCAACAAAATATGCACTCTCTGACCCAAAATACTTAGAAATTTAACATTTACAGCTACACTAGGGGCATACTTCGATATTATTCTGGCCGCAACATTGGTAGCAATACGGGGTTGCAAAAATCACGACTTAACTAATATAAGTATATACCTGTCATTTTCTATCATGAGAGAACAGAAAGGAACGGCAATAATTTTAGTCAAGATTTAGTTAAGTCGTGCCCTCATCTCGATAGCATTATTTGTATATGAACCGCATAGCGAGCGCATAAATCAAACATAGCGTCTTGTAGACAATGTGACAGTGGACATGAGGAGACGATGTGGGCTGGACAGGTCCCGGAAGCCCCTGCGGTCAATTTAGCAGTCAACGGTGCCGATTCGGTAAAAACACTATTTAAGTAAAATAACTCTCTACCTGTATCAGAAATGGTCTGCATTATAGACGAAAAACGAACTTATTTTGATTCTGTCAGATCAAAAGACTATTAGCACAGTATAATTCAATAGTCTGACGTTCTGGTGCTATTAGTTTAGGCGTGATGTGAACAGGTAACGGTTAAGTGACATCAAAGCCTTAGATTTTTTGATCGAATTCTAAACTAACTGACAGGATCAACATAACTTCGTCTGTAGTCTCTACTGCAGTCCCATTCAATTCTCTCATGACAGCAAAATTACCTACATATTTACATTGGACTTAGGTTGTGTACACGACCGAATCACGGTCATTGACTGCTACTGACAGTCAGCTGCAATCGGCCCGCAGGCTGCTCCTACCTGACTGACTGACTGACGTGCGTCAGCGTCAGCGCGTCAGCCACAAGCAATTGTGTTTGCATAAGGATGGCATCATGACGGATTTTCTAAGGCCGGAACTAAGGCCAGTGAGAAGCGAAACCTAGACAAGTGGACAATTTGGACCTGTGTTGTGACAATGAAAGTCTTGCGGACATTGACCTTTATTTGTTCTTTTGTACCGCTCAGTAGATGTTATTATGTGGAATAATGAAAGCTAGAAAATATTACTTACACTAGGTAATAGTTGAATGCAAACTGTTATCCAACAACCAAACAACAGGTATCTGTCTCTATAATTGTTACTTCTGCTTATCATGCTTCTACAGGGTGTAAAAAGTACTGCGTTCATTTAAACCACATGTTCTACTGATGATGCCAAATAACTTTCCCATACAATTTTGCAGAAATTGCAGATAAGCAGATAAGGAGTATGGAAAAGGCATTTATTTTTTAAACTAAATTTTTCGTGCCTTAGGAAAGTTGTTTAGTATCATCAGTAGTACATGTGGTTTAAAAGAACACATTACTTTTTTTCAGCCTGGATAGTTATTTTCTTAAAGACAATCGTCAATGATGTTTATGACAATAAAATTTTAGTTTTAAGACAAAACCGGTGTAATTTTTTTATTTACTTTTCCGACAATCTGACAACAATATATGGATTGGATACACTCGATTATACACAGAAGCATGTGATAAAATGCTTATCGATCAGTAGGTTAGTTAAGCGTTTCGTTAGACTCGTGGGAAGTGGGAACCGGAAGATATCGCCCCATCAGTCCTCGTTCACGGAACTTTCTGACTTTGAGCAATAGCACGTAAAGCAACTTAGATTACAAGAAAATTATAGAGAGAGCACTAGGTATACCTTATGAGCACTGACTTTGACAACATTGACTTTGAGCACGAGATATTAAGTCAAACTGAGTGATATCAAAGAGAGATTCTTCTCTTCCTAGGTTTCCTCTCAGCTTACGTTACTAAACGGGACGATGAAACTCAGCTCTACTCTACTTAATTTTAATGGATGAAATCGATACAAGAAAAAAAAATGGCAAACGACATTTTAGAGTTTAGCAAAGGTCATCATCATCATCATCATCTTGCTCAGTGAGTAAAGTTGAAGCTGAACTCGTCTGTCAAATTTGACTCAAGATATTTGATGGCGTAGAAGTGTCACTTTACATTACTATCGATGCCTAAACGTAATTTTAGTCTAATTTACTCTGATAATTTTGTGTAGACATTTATAAAATCTCCATCTATCTATGCTTTTCCTATTGTCTTAGGTAAGAAAGCACTGAGAAAATCGCGTTTTCAATAGAATTCATGGTAGGTGGGTCAGCAAGACGACATGTCGCAAAAACTAATGATAATGACTTTATCGGTTATAGTAAGTATGTTTAATACTTCATTGTGAACATTGTTGGCATACCTATTTGTTGAAGTTGCAATTGATAATATCGGTGTACCTGACTAACGATGTTGGAAACTGAACTACTATTTGGTACCCCGAACACACTACACACTCATACGCGTCTCTACGGCCCGCCTCGAAAACTTTTCGTAGGTATATTTTCCTCCAACTGACGAGAAGTGAAAACATATTTTTAAACTTCGAAGTTCAAATAACCAATCTTTATCAATGCCGCGCATGTTTCAAATATGAAGCACTATTGCGCTGAACATGAATCCAAGCCAATAACTGTCACTAGCAAGGTTATCATGTATGTAAAGGTGCCTACAGTCGCAGAAGATACTATAATATATCGCTCATAGCTTAACATCTTTTCCCACGGCACCCTTCAAGCGATTTTGTGTTGTATCGGATTGTAATAAGGTTTATTTTAATAAAATTATAAAAACAGCCTGGCTGTGTCCACACCCTTTTCCACTGTTTTACCTACTCTGAGCCTACCTGACTGTTTATTTAGCAATCTTCTATATGCAACCTAGCAAGCATATAGAATCTCCTGAGTTTGTGAAGCAACTTAGACAACAGATGTCGTTGCTCAGAAGCCAGCCGATGAATGTTCGGCCGCTCACATCTCAGTAGCTTACATTAATTGATAACCTTGCTAGTGACAGTTATTGGCTTGGATTCATGTTCAGCGCAATAGTGCTTCATATTTGAAACATGCGCGGCATTGATAAAGATTGGTTATTTGAACTTCGAAGTTTAAAAATATGTTTTCACTTCTCGTCAGTTGGAGGAAAATATACCTACGAAAAGTTTTCGAGGCGGGCCGTAGAGACGCGTATGAGTCGCATTTCGAACGACGGACCCAAGGCACAAGCCACTTACACCAGATCGAGCCGTCGGGTTAATTTTCCTGATTTCTTTTCCGCAGGTCCTTGATTCTCCCAGGGGAGTGTGTGGCGCATCACTAGCGCTGCGACAGAACATCCCTATTCTAGCCGTTGCCGCAGCAACCATTCAACAAGAAAAATATTCGGTGTGAAGTGCGAATTTTATTTTGATTTGAAGAAAAGATATTAAACCAGATCTTCCTCACAGCATTCTTGTTGTATCATTCCTCGCACCCTCAGGGATTCCATATTGACAACCTTCTGTCTGAGCTCTAAGAAACTTACAAAAACATTGCAATATGCATTACCGAAGAATGTTAATTTTTACCTAATTTCCTACAATTTAGGAATTTTAATACGATTTTTATGTAAAAAGTACCTCATATATTTCAGAATTACATTTATTAGCATTTACTTTTGACTACAATACATTTTTTTTACTGCGACAAAATATCTCTATTTATATTCCTCGGGAAAATACTTATTTACTGACTGAAACCGCGGTTGGAATAGCTAAATATACCTATACAACAGAATTTCTAATAGCTTCTTCCCGGACCGGAAACAGATGTAGATTAACTTAAATAAGTTTCAGCTTTCTCAATAAATAGTGTTAATGATCTTTTAATGGTCATTCATTGTGCTCCGAAGGTAAAAGTGTGTTTTTATATTACTTGTTAAATGTTCTAATAATTGCGGTTGTTTCGCGTGAGTTCGACAGGTTAATTGTACATACGTGTCTAGGTGAAATGATTCACAGTTGCTTTAGTTCAAATTACCCACTATTCAAAAACTCATTAAAAAAAAAAAATTAAAAATGTGTGTCGTAGCAGTATAAACACATTTTGCTACGCCGTAGCAACAGTCAGCAGCTAACGTGTTTCATTACCATCTGTTGCACCCAGTACAGTAATGCGTGTTCAGCAGTGTACATAATAAATGCTTTTTCTTTTTCTTTCTTAAGGTGCCTATAGACACAGCTATGAACTATAAATATATTATGTTCATAGCTCGACATCTTTCAACATATTTTCCCACGGTACCCTTCAAGCGATATTGTGTTGTATCGGGATGTAATACCGAAAGATACAAAGATTCCCACAGACGCCGCCTATAAGATATAATTTTCATCGCTCAGATCGTAAGATACCGAAAATACAAATACAAAATACTTTATTTCCACAAAAACAAATTACAGAGACAATAGACACATATAAACATAAAATAACAAATAAACAGTCAGGTAGGCTCAGAGTAGGTAAAACAGTGGAAAAGGGTGTGGACACAGCCAGGCTGTTTTTATAATTTTATTAAAATAAACCTTATTACAATCCGATACAACACAAAATCGCTTGAAGGGTGCCGTGGGAAAAGATGTTAAGCTATGAGCGATATATTATAGTATCTTCTGCGACTGTAGGCACCTTTACATACATCCTGTATCAGAAAGGCAGAAAACAGAAAAAGTGACTGAATAGAGTGGTAACTTGGTAGGTAACTGCAAACGAACAGGTGTAGGTAAAGTGGGCAACAAAAATGAGGGATCCATCTCATTCATCATCTAAATAATTAAGTTTAGTAATTAAATGAATACATACATACATACACGAAACCACGCCTTTATGCACTTACGGGGTAGGCAGAGCGTAGAACGCCTAGAAATTATTTCAATGTATTTTGATAACCTATGAAAATAACAAGCTCCTTTGAGCTAATCGCAACCGAACTTTTCCATTATTAACGCTGTAATTAGTCCCTACCAAACTAACCATAAAACTTTAGAAACCATAAAGCCCTTTTATTTAGGTGAACATTAAATTTTATACTATAGACATTAAATTAAATTGACTTTCTGAAATCCGCGACCATAAGGTACCTACACTACCTACTTAAAAACTAACCGCAGTTTTCGCTACCATAAAAACGAAAGTCGACTAACTACCATTTTGTAAAATTTGTGATAAACACGGTGAGTCTTCATGTCTTCAAACACTTGCCCTATTTGGTTTTCAAAGCGCCGATTTACCATATTCGGTCAGCTGATAAATTATTGTCTGTGCTCTGGATTCTAGGAAATGCTCGCTTTATTATAAAATTGTAGTGGTCGATTGAGCACAGTGGTGTACTCAGTAGGCCTAGGTATAGTAGACAAACCTGATTCCATGTATTACTTGGATACTTCCAAGAACAATGATCCAGATTTTTTTCAGACTATGTTTGGGTCGGCGCGGCTATCAGTGGATCAGTGTTGTGCTAGGTCAATTACCACAATATGATAGTGCACAACACCTATTCTCGCGGACGTGGATGTCGACCTAGGGAATGGGCAGTAGCGTTCCCTGTGAGAGTCTTAACATTCCCACTAATCCGCCTGTGAAGCATAGCGACTTTAGCAAAAACTCTCTAAGTAGAGAAGACCTTAGTTAGAAGTTGTTAGAAGAAGACACCTGCAGTGGGCTATTAGCGTCTGTAATATAGTAATCAGTGGTTCGAATCCATCCCTGTATGGAAGCGGCAAGACTGCGCGTCTGCGCGGCTGCTCGGCCGGCATGCGCGCGCGTTTTTGCCGCCATTATCTCCTGCGCAAATCGAATGCTATGATTGATGAGCAGGCCTTCCGCGTGCTATCGTGACACTGGAAGATCGTAAGCAGGGTTGTAAGCAGCCAGACCCTCTGGGGTGTCTTTACTATTTATTTATACCGGGTGTCAGCTTCCCTTCCCGCAAACTGATAGGGGTTTCTGGGTCAACTTTTTATTTCCAGAAAGAATTTCTTTGTAAAAGTTGTTTAGTTTCGTTGACTAAGTAACCCCTATCAGTTTGCGGAAAGATATCCCTTACACCCGGTATTATGATCTAATAAGGTTCTAAATAATAAATTTATTGCTAGAAGACGATAATTTTAGTTTTTACTCTACATGTGGGTCAATATGAATATTCAATGTACATACATGTGGGTCGTAGATTTGAAGACCATTTAGGTCTTTCGATCCTACCTGCAAACCACACGATAGAAAATTGGGTGATTCCTCGTCCACTTAGCTTAGCCCTCAGTCCTCACCACGTCCGGACCTCACTGTCACTAAATCCATCCCCTGTTGCTTATATGAGCAGTGGATCAAAATTGATGAAAGAGTAAACGGGCGTTTTTCAAAAAAAAAGTGTACACGTGACGAACCGGAAAAAACCGGTATATTCGTATTTTTATTTTTATTTATTATAGCAATGGCTACAGTAATGGTCATTTGGTCATAGAAAACTGTACCTAAACAATAATCTCCATTGCAACTGAATCATATCTCTTTTCTACAAGAAGATTAAAGCTAAATAAAATACACATTGTTATTTCCACACAGAATTTATGTAACATTCATTGCCACCAAAATATTGCAAATGGCTTCAGAATAAAAACTCCTTGTACAAAACTTAGATTTTATAAAATTTCGTGAGATTTTACGAAATAGATTTTACTATAAAGTCCTAGATTTCTTGTCAAAAAATATTTTGAATAACCATTTAATAATTTTAGAAGAAAAAACTTTTGTTTTAACAAGTTTTTATGGCGTTCATAACAGTTTTTTCAGCTATTTCAGCCAGCTTATTGTAGCATGCCATACACTTCCTCCAAGAGATTTCTTTCTTTAAACAAAAATATACTTAGTTAAAGCTTTTATCAAAGAGGTTGTGATTGTGAATCTTCTGATCCAATTTCTTTGACAGCCGTAGCGGAACCACGAGCAATATCAGAGCATTCAGAGCCCTAGAAACATGATTGTACTTTCCGGATAAATATTCGGAATCTTCTTGAAAGATTCAAACCGCGTAAATAGTTTCGATAACGGACTATTCGGTTCACACGGCCGTCCACCACGGATGACCGATGCGCATTTCGGCCGCTATAATCGTAATTTCAGACTTAGATTAGAAGCCGACAGATTTGGAATTGAATATTGTAATGCATTACCAAGTTTAAACAGATAGCAGACGGCGTCTGGATGCGCAGCGATCAATGGACATCAATGTCCGCACTATCACATCGCCAAGTTTCTTTGGCTGGTTATGTGCCATAAATAGGGCAAAAACCATTGGCCGGAACAAGCAGGCAACTAGTACGGCGAAAATTTGAATAATGACAAGACAAGCTAGCGGAATTGTTCTTTTAACGCTACGGTGGTTGCGCCAGCGTCGATGTCATACGGATGGAGGGTACTTCTTTACTTTACGAACTAAACTGTTATGATTTTACTGCCATGCTATATCTTTTAGACTATATTAAAGTACTGTTAGTGTGTGGTTACGTTGTGGTGCGTAAGCTCTATCACAACATTATTCGTGAACCAACAAGACATGCTACACTTGACGAAGATTTTGTAGTGCAAGGAGGGAGTTCGGAGCGACCATTAAGAGAAACAACCGTGTCTTATGACGATCATTTATTGACTACTCATATTGGATATTACATACTAATTACTCTATACTAAACCTATGTGTGAGTGAGGTACGTCGCACACTACACCTCCCCTCTTTAAGAAAAAAAAAAAAAAAACATTGAAATATAAATCTTTTGTTTTTTTTTTTAACATCTAATTAACCATTAACCAATTATATATATTTTTTTTTAAGTTATTGAATTTTATGAAATAGAAAAATATTTTGGGTACGATAAAAAAAAATATATATAGATTAGTTTTCAAAAGTATGAACAAAATTTTTCCAATAATTTTTCTTTCTAAAATTTTTAGGAATTCACAGAAAATCTGAATTTTTAAATAACAGTCCTTTTACAATATTAAAATTAAACTGAATTTCAGTACATGGAATATCTTTATCAATATTATACCTAACAAATACTATGTCACTTAGTACATAACTGCTTATATTTCTTAACGTATTTATTTCTTACCTATTCTTATTACTAAATTTTAGGTTGACGGGTCTATTTCTTACACAGTCATTGATAACAAAGAACTTTAAGAACTTTATTTTCAAACATAATGTAAAAATTATACTGTCTGTCAAATATTGAAGTCAAATTGTACATCCCATATTTAAGTTTCAACATAATTCTTGGATGTTACATTTTTGTCAAAATACAATTCCAATAAAATCATCTTCATAATTAAATGACATTTAGTTAACTGTCTTTATTAATGGATCTTAGTCCTATTTCTTGTCTATCTACTTGCATGATATTTTATTTATTTAACTTTTATCATAAACTCTGATATAACCTCATGCAATGCATCTTCAATCATTGATAATCGATCATCGGTCATCAATCATCAGTCATCAGTCATCAGTCATCAGTCATCGGTACACATTATACCCTTTAGGTATTTAACTATTTGGGCTGGCCAGTCCCAATACACATATAAAACAATAATAATAATAAGAATAAGGTACTTAATACATGAGTCGACTCTTACACGTACTATGCGTGTTTATATTTTATTAAAAAAAATATTATGTAGACATCTGAGTGTCTATCATTGTTGTGCGCACAACTATTATTATAATAGGACCAAGGTTTAAGACAACTTGTCTCCAACAGTTTTAACATTTTACTGAAGGATCAGTCTCTATTTAGGGGTCTCGATTTAAGACTACAACATGATGTCCCCAACTATCTTCACAGAGGAATCTCGTTCGCACCATGATCAGATGAAGGGTCGGATCCCTAATAGTACCTTATCTGTGTACCGATCATTGATGTATTTATTACTTCCACTAACATCTTTCTTAACAATTTCTCTTCCAAAACCAATTTAATAACAATCTCTACGCATCTTAATTGAATTCCTTGGCTCAAATAATATGATTTTGCCCTTGGGTGATCAGTCCAGAGTTTATCAGTATTATTGTAACCAACTAATTCCCATTCATTAGACTATACTTTCACACCTGATCCAAATGTTTACTTTAGTCCATGCTAAATAAACTAGCTTTAAGCTCAAAATCTAAACAAGAACCAACAACTCTATTGTAAATGTAACTAATTGTACTCAAATGGCAACAAAAGATATTTAATACATTTACATACAGTACTATACCTACTATTCCCAGATTCTACAGAAACGTACCTAATTGCATTCCATCGATTGCAAAAGATATTTAACACGCTCCGAAAACCATCCAGTCAATAATTCCAATACTTTGTCATATTTATACATACTGAATAAATATTTTGTCATAATCTTTGTTTCTTCATTAACATCATAACATCATAGACTCTAAACATTTTAGACTTCAATAGAATTTATTGTGCTTGGATAAAAACAAAATTGACAAGTCACCGCTATATTTTTGAGCCTTGTGTACAAGATACCTTAGTCGTACGTAGCGCTTGTAATAAGTAAAAAGTTAAAGGTTAATTAACTGAAATTACACTTGTTGCAACGTTTTCATGATTCACTAATATTTCCAGAAATATAAAATACAATCAATGTCCCAAACTATAATAAAATATACAATATCCATCGTCTGTACTAAATACCGTGCAAGTTATCGGTAAATATAGGTACTACCTACTAGTAGGTTTAATAATATTCTAATCATATCGAAATTTAGAAACGTTACTACTCACTTAGGTTATTGTTATTATAACTATATAATTTAGTAAAAAGTTCTACGTAAGCAGATTCATTAGAGTAACAAAAAGAAAATTGCATCTGTAGGTACATCAATTATTTCTGAGAATATCAAAACTTTTCCTCAAAAGAAATTTTACATCTAAGTAGGTACGTTGTCATGAAAAATAAATAAAAAAAATTGCGAATAGTTTTGTATGTGAATGTACCTATAAAATTATAATCAAACTGATGAAATTCTAACCACATTTACATACATTGATACAAACAAAATCATTCCAAAGTCTATTAATAGAAACATACATGTAATACAATACAAAGATTCATTCCTCGAAGACAGTAATTAGAAACCTTGTTGCTTAGCAGCTGTCCTCGACTTGAAAGTTATACCTACGCGTATCGTTGCCTACGCGTAAAATGCAATTTTGATTTGAGTTGAGCACTATACGTAAATAAGAAAAAGTTTATCAATTTGACAATATTTATATTGCTTTAGGTATATGTATGATTTAATAAAACCACTTTGTACTACTTATGTTAAGTTATCTTTATGTTACAAGAAACTTTACCACAAACTAGGTATAACATTTTTTTTTTTTTTAAGAATCCTTTGCTATTGCAACTTATTGTTGGAAAAAACTACATCATTATAAATTGAAAACTAATCAATGAATTAAATTGATGAATAATACTAATAAAATACAATATTATGTCTGAACAAATGTTTCAAAATAATTTTATACCTAAATAACAAATGTTACTATTTTGAGTTCAAATTCAAATACATAAGAAATATATTATTATCAACATCTATACTGCCTGTTGTGTGCACATTATCAAATGCATCGAAAACGTAACAAAATACATAAACAAGTACTCAGTAAGTTTTTTTTTTTATTAAGGAAATGTAATCTTTAGCAAAGAAAGTTTCTAAACAAATGAAATCCTTATGTATTTTCCTACGAAATCTACATACTTAGGTACAAAAACAACAATCTTCACTCGGCAACCAAGTCAAAATTGCTGACCATGCTGGATGTTGACATACTTACTTACTGCATAAAGAGACACGAACACGAGGCATGACAAAGACAAAAACATATTTATTAGAATGAGAAACGAGATAATTTAGCACACGTGCATAGTCACGCCCTTATTTTGTATAGGTTAAGCAGAACGTCAATGGGTTCATTCTAAAAGGAAATTTTCTTTACGTCTGAAAATTTTTGTAAATAAAAATAAATAAATTACATAGTTAATTTTTTTTTTTACTTCTACTTTCAACTAAATGGTTCAAATTATTATAATTATAAATATGATATGTGAAATTTTGACATACTTAAAAACAATTTATAGGTAGGTACATATATGAATATAATAATATATGACATAAAATGATTTCTATTATTGCTTGCACATTTTCTTACAATTTCTTTCTACAAAAGAAGCTTTTAATTTCAATTCTATCAAAACTTTATTTTTGTATTGCCCATTCTTATCATTTCTATAATTAATATTGCTAATACAAGGGCTACCAATAACATAGAAAACTTGTACGTACGATTACGGTCAATAAATTTTACGAAAAGCTTGCAAATAAACCCGTTCAACCTTTCTTACTTAGGTACTACGTCTAGCTTTTATAAAATAATTATAACTACGACATTATAGCTCTATCTGGTATTTTCTTGATAGGAATTGCAAGATCACAGCGTTGAAATTTTTGTTAGTAGGTATGTAGTTTATATTGTTTCAAAGAAAATAAACAACAGTTTAACTTTTAGTTTTAAAACCATTAAAAACAGAATAAAACAGTTATTTCTCATGAAATGACAGATAGATATTATTTCGCAAATAATTCTTAAAAATACCTTTAATATTCTTCCTATTTTTGTACATGTATGTAAAAAGGCTAAGGATAAGGGAATCATATTCTGATAAACAAAAATGCATTATCTCTCGTTAGGATCAAATTAACTAAAACAGAATATGGTTATCAAATTTATTGTTTCCGTTATTCTTTGCCCTATAAAATAACTATGACTTACATAAGATAACAATTTTTTTTTTTTTGTTTTTGACGACGCGCTGCAGTCGCGACGTTTTGTTTTTTTTTTATTTATGTACTAATAATTTTATACTCATTTGTAGTTTAATTTAGGGTAATACTTACAAAATAATAAATCGTGAGACACTTAAGCCATTTTAACCGATTAGCCGATACGATGAGAGTTTTGATGTCAAAAATGTCCATCCATGTTGAAAACCCATCAATGTCCTGATTGATAACACCATTCTCTATACCGCTACACATTTACGTTACGTTGGCTACGATACCGTAAGTCGAAATCACTATTCTTTTAACGCAAACATCTCCCGGCTGCTAGCGTACAACCGTCCTCGGGACACCAACATCACCCGGCACCCTGCAACACATCCTTCTACTCTCGACCCCAAAAATCAACATCTCCCGGCTCCCAGCATCTCTACTCATCCTTCTACTTGACTTCAACAACTGCAATCGCTCCCGGCGCCAAACCACAGTAGCAATTATCCGATGTTATTTTTTATCTCTTATTCTGATTTTTTCAACCCGGCACCTTCCAATCCCACATGTTCCTTTTCCGTCGGTCAATTCTCTGCTTTCTCCATATTATTTAGTTAGGAATGGCAACTATTTGAAAGAAAACACTAGCCTGTTACAGATGCACATTACAAGCGCATTTATGATTTACGTGGGTTAAAGTCTTTTCCGGTTCACATTATTATTATTTATGTAGGTTAGATAAACACTGGGTAGTTTATGTAGTCCTTATAGATTTAGATAGTTTTATTAATGTCCAAATTTTTTTTTCACTTTTTAATGTTCAGATTCATTACGTAATGCGCAGCACTCAAAAAGTACGAAATTTCACACAAAATGTTTTTCTATTGTTCATTATATTTTACAAAACATTAGCCGCGCTGCGCAGCGCTGCCCGTATAAGGCAGCACTGGCACGGGTCGCCATGCAAGGAGGGAGTTCGGAGCGACCATTAAGAGAAACAACCGTGTCTTATGACGATCATTTATTGACTACTCATATTGGATATTACATACTAATTACTCTATACTAAACCTATGTGTGAGTGAGGTACGTCGCACACTACAGTAGCATAGCTATTTACTTTGTCGATCACATTATACAGTTGTAGTTGTTGTTATACAGGGTGTTATCTTAAAGCGGCTCCTGCTAATTGTGTCTAGCCGGTAGCTGGTGAATGTGGAGCGTGCGGGACATAATGCTACACTGTGCGACAATACAGCTGGTGCCGCCCACAAATGCCTTGCTATTTGCTACTAGAGTGTAGTGTAGCGATCTAGCGATTGCTACAGACTAGCCTACGTTGCGATTAGGCTACACTCTGTAAGGATGCTGAAATAAAATCTACAGAGTATTTATTCGCTTTTGCAGGATTTGGCGATGTCATTGCTCTGCTATGTCCTCAAATCCATTGTTCTGTGACAGGTATAGATAGAGGGTATAATATGGTTTATCGAAGGACATTTGTTCTTCATAAACCTGAACAACTTGAACGTTACTTTAAAACAATAAAGAAACTAAAATCTACATTTAAAGGTGGCCATAAAAATATTGGTTTTTCCCACCTCCGTCAATTCGGATAGAAACCAACAAATGAAGAAATGCAAAACAAGGCGTATTTTTTTGTAAATGAACAGAGGCATGTAAACTATCCCCGTAGCTGAGTAACCATAGCTGACTAAGCTTCCTCGCACCCATCACTTAATTTAATGCCCGTGGCTCCATGCCTCGCCTCTTCACAGGCTTATAACAAGCCTACCGACGACGTATGCGCTCTACTGGCTGTAGCTATATTGGTTGTGCTCTCTTTCTTATCATGTTCGAAAGATTGAATTTGGATCTAATTTTATTTTCTTAATAGAGTGTTTCCACTACCTAAATACGCGAATTCCCTGTATCATCACATCAGCATTCAAATAATAGATCTACCTGGCCTGTAATAGAGCCTAGGATTGTATAAATATTAGCTTGGCATATTAGGCATGTTTTATAGAAAATGTTTAATTCTCATAAATACCTTCTGCAGGTAGTTTTTCCGGCACTTTTCAGGTACCTACCGAATATTGGTTGGTATATGGAGAGATGACTTGAACGCATGCCGTTCAAGTTGATAATTAATTACACAAGATCGAGACATCTGGTGTGAAAGAGGGGAGGCCTTTACCCTGGAGTGGGACACATTGCAGACTGCATAAAAAAGAAGCAATTACACCACTTTACTTTATTTATCATGACGATTTTACTACAGCATCTGTGCAGCTTGCTTTACAATAAATTCGACCAATAATTATTTTGCCCCTGAAGCTAACTTACTGTGAAATATATAACGGGGCCTGTCTCATTTACTGGTCGATCGACAGTCGACGCAAAGTAGAATGAGGAGAGGTCACAATTATACGCTAATAATTCGGCAAAATAATTATTGGTCGAATTTATTGTAAAGCAAGCTGCACAGATGCTGTAGTAAAATCGTCATGATAAATAAAGTAAAGTGGTGTAATTGCTTCTTTTTTATGCAGTCTGCAATGTGTCCCACTCCAGGGTAAAGGCCTCCCCTCTTTCACACCAGATGTCTCGATCTTGTGTAATTAATTATCAACTTGAACGGCATGCGTTCAAGTCATCTCTCATATACCAACCAATATTCGGTAGGTACCTGAAAAGTGCCGGAAAAACTACCTGCAGAAGGTATTTTATGAGAATTAAACATTTTCTATAAAACATGCCTAATATGCCAAGCTAATATTTATACAATCCTAGGCTCTATTACAGGCCAGGTAGATCTATTATTTGAATGCTGATGTGATGATACAGGGAATTCGCGTATTTAGGTAGTGGAAACACTCTATTAAGAAAATAAAATTAGATCCAAATTCAATCTTTCGAACATGATAAGAAAGAGAGCACAACCAATATAGCTACAGCCAGTAGAGCGCATACGTCGTCGGTAGGCTTGTTATAAGCCTGTGAAGAGGCGAGGCATGGAGCCACGGGCATTAAATTAAGTGATGGGTGCGAGGAAGCTTAGTCAGCTATGGTTACTCAGCTACGGGGATAGTTTACATGCCTCTGTTCATTTACAAAAAAATACGCCTTGTTTGCATTTCTTCATTTGTTGGTTTCTATCCGAATTGACGGAGGTGGAAAAACCAATATTTTTATGGCCACCTTTAAATGTAGATTTTAGTTTCTTTATTGTTTTAAAGTAACGTTCAAGTTGTTCAGGTTTATGAAGAACAAATGTCCTTCGATAAACCATATTATACCCTCTATCTATACCTGTCACAGAACAATGGATTTGAGGACATAGCAGAGCAATGACATCGCCAAATCCTGCAAAAGCGAATAAATACTCTGTAGATTTTATTTCAGCATCCTTACAGAGTGTAGCCTAATCGCAACGTAGGCTAGTCTGTAGCAATCGCTAGATCGCTACACTACACTCTAGTAGCAAATAGCAAGGCATTTGTGGGCGGCACCAGCTGTATTGTCGCACAGTGTAGCATTATGTCCCGCACGCTCCACATTCACCAGCTACCGGCTAGACACAATTAGCAGGAGCCGCTTTAAGATAACACCCTGTATAACAACAACTACAACTGTATAATGTGATCGACAAAGTAAATAGCTATGCTACTGTAGTGTGCGACGTACCTCACTCACACATAGGTTTAGTATAGAGTAATTAGTATGTAATATCCAATATGAGTAGTCAATAAATGATCGTCATAAGACACGGTTGTTTCTCTTAATGGTCGCTCCGAACTCCCTCCTTGCATGGCGACCCGTGCCAGTGCTGCCTTATACGGGCAGCGCTGCGCAGCGCGGCTAATGTTTTGTAAAATATAATGAACAATAGAAAAACATTTTGTGTGAAATTTCGTACTTTTTGAGTGCTGCGCATTACGTAATGAATCTGAACATTAAAAAGTGAAAAAAAAATTTGGACATTAATAAAACTATCTAAATCTATAAGGACTACATAAACTACCCAGTGTTTATCTAACCTACATAAATAATAATAATGTGAACCGGAAAAGACTTTAACCCACGTAAATCATAAATGCGCTTGTAATGTGCATCTGTAACAGGCTAGTGTTTTCTTTCAAATAGTTGCCATTCCTAACTAAATAATATGGAGAAAGCAGAGAATTGACCGACGGAAAAGGAACATGTGGGATTGGAAGGTGCCGGGTTGAAAAAATCAGAATAAGAGATAAAAAATAACATCGGATAATTGCTACTGTGGTTTGGCGCGGGAGCGATTGCAGTTGTTGAAGTCAAGTAGAAGGATGAGTAGAGATGCTGGGAGCCGGGAGATGTTGATTTTTGGGGTCGAGAGTAGAAGGATGTGTTGCAGGGTGCCGGGTGATGTTGGTGTCCCGAGGACGGTTGTACGCTAGCAGCCGGGAGATGTTTGCGTTAAAAGAATAGTGATTTCGACTTACGGTATCGTAGCCAACGTAACGTAAATGTGTAGCGTATAGAGAATGGTGTTATCAATCAGGACATTGATGGGTTTTCAACATGGATGGACATTTTTGACATCAAAACTCTCATCGTATCGGCTAATCGGTTAAAATGGCTTAAGTGTCTCACGATTTATTATTTTGTAAGTATTACCCTAAATTAAACTACAAATGAGTATAAAATTATTAGTACATAAATAAAAAAAAAACAAAACGTCGCGACTGCAGCGCGTCGTCAAAAACAAAAAAAAAAAAATTGTTATCTTATGTAAGTCATAGTTATTTTATAGGGCAAAGAATAACGGAAACAATAAATTTGATAACCATATTCTGTTTTAGTTAATTTGATCCTAACGAGAGATAATGCATTTTTGTTTATCAGAATATGATTCCCTTATCCTTAGCCTTTTTACATACATGTACAAAAATAGGAAGAATATTAAAGGTATAGATAGAGGGTATAATATGGTTTATCGAAGGACATTTGTTCTTCATAAACCTGAACAACTTGAACGTTACTTTAAAACAATAAAGAAACTAAAATCTACATTTAAAGGTGGCCATAAAAATATTGGTTTTTCCCACCTCCGTCAATTCGGATAGAAACCAACAAATGAAGAAATGCAAAACAAGGCGTATTTTTTTGTAAATGAACAGAGGCATGTAAACTATCCCCGTAGCTGAGTAACCATAGCTGACTAAGCTTCCTCGCACCCATCACTTAATTTAATGCCCGTGGCTCCATGCCTCGCCTCTTCACAGGCTTATAACAAGCCTACCGACGACGTATGCGCTCTACTGGCTGTAGCTATATTGGTTGTGCTCTCTTTCTATCATGTTCGAAAGATTGAATTTGGATCTAATTTTATTTTCTTAATAGAGTGTTTCCACTACCTAAATACGCGAATTCCCTGTATCATCACATCAGCATTCAAATAATAGATCTACCTGGCCTGTAATAGAGCCTAGGATTGTATAAATATTAGCTTGGCATATTAGGCATGTTTTATAGAAAATGTTTAATTCTCATAAAATACCTTCTGCAGGTAGTTTTTCCGGCACTTTTCAGGTACCTACCGAATATTGGTTGGTATATGGAGAGATGACTTGAACGCATGCCGTTCAAGTTGATAATTAATTACACAAGATCGAGACATCTGGTGTGAAAGAGGGGAGGCCTTTACCCTGGAGTGGGACACATTGCAGACTGCATAAAAAAGAAGCAATTACACCACTTTACTTTATTTATCATGACCGATTTTACTACAGCATCTGTGCAGCTTGCTTTACAATAAATTCGACCAATAATTATTTTGCCGAATTATTAGCGTATAATTGTGACCTCTCCTCATTCTACTTTGCGTCGACTGTCGATCGACCAGTAAATGAGACAGGCCCCGTTATATATTTCACAGTAAGTTAGCTTCAGGGGCAAAATAATTATTGGTCGAATTTATTGTAAAGCAAGCTGCACAGATGCTGTAGTAAAATCGTCATGATAAATAAAGTAAAGTGGTGTAATTGCTTCTTTTTTATGCAGTCTGCAATGTGTCCCACTCCAGGGTAAAGGCCTCCCCTCTTTCACACCAGATGTCTCGATCTTGTGTAATTAATTATCAACTTGAACGGCATGCGTTCAAGTCATCTCTCCATATACCAACCAATATTCGGTAGGTACCTGAAAAGTGCCGGAAAAACTACCTGCAGAAGGTATTTTATGAGAATTAAACATTTTCTATAAAACATGCCTAATATGCCAAGCTAATATTTATACAATCCTAGGCTCTATTACAGGCCAGGTAGATCTATTATTTGAATGCTGATGTGATGATACAGGGAATTCGCGTATTTAGGTAGTGGAAACACTCTATTAAGAAAATAAAATTAGATCCAAATTCAATCTTTCGAACATGATAAGAAAGAGAGCACAACCAATATAGCTACAGCCAGTAGAGCGCATACGTCGTCGGTAGGCTTGTTATAAGCCTGTGAAGAGGCGAGGCATGGAGCCACGGGCATTAAATTAAGTGATGGGTGCGAGGAAGCTTAGTCAGCTATGGTTACTCAGCTACGGGGATAGTTTACATGCCTCTGTTCATTTACAAAAAAATACGCCTTGTTTTGCATTTCTTCATTTGTTGGTTTCTATCCGAATTGACGGAGGTGGGAAAAACCAATATTTTTATGGCCACCTTTAAATGTAGATTTTAGTTTCTTTATTGTTTTAAAGTAACGTTCAAGTTGTTCAGGTTTATGAAGAACAAATGTCCTTCGATAAACCATATTATACCCTCTATCTATACCTGTCACAGAACAATGGATTTGAGGACATAGCAGAGCAATGACATCGCCAAATCCTGCAAAAGCGAATAAATACTCTGTAGATTTTATTTCAGCATCCTTACAGAGTGTAGCCTAATCGCAACGTAGGCTAGTCTGTAGCAATCGCTAGATCGCTACACTACACTCTAGTAGCAAATAGCAAGGCATTTGTGGGCGGCACCAGCTGTATTGTCGCACAGTGTAGCATTATGTCCCGCACGCTCCACATTCACCAGCTACCGGCTAGACACAATTAGCAGGAGCCGCTTTAAGATAACACCCTGTATAACAACAACTACAACTGTATAATGTGATCGACAAAGTAAATAGCTATGCTACTGTAGTGTGCGACGTACCTCACTCACACATAGGTTTAGTATAGAGTAATTAGTATGTAATATCCAATATGAGTAGTCAATAAATGATCGTCATAAGACACGGTTGTTTCTCTTAATGGTCGCTCCGAACTCCCTCCTTGCATGGCGACCCCGTGCCAGTGCTGCCTTATACGGGCAGCGCTGCGCAGCGCGGCTAATGTTTTGTAAAATATAATGAACAATAGAAAAACATTTTTGTGTGAAATTTCGTACTTTTTGAGTGCTGCGCATTACGTAATGAATCTGAACATTAAAAAGTGAAAAAAAAATTTGGACATTAATAAAACTATCTAAATCTATAAGGACTACATAAACTACCCAGTGTTTATCTAACCTACATAAATAATAATAATGTGAACCGGAAAAGACTTTAACCCACGTAAATCATAAATGCGCTTGTAATGTGCATCTGTAACAGGCTAGTGTTTTCTTTCAAATAGTTGCCATTCCTAACTAAATAATATGGAGAAAGCAGAGAATTGACCGACGT
>JARACY010000854.1:0-73352 GCA_029255725.1 Scrobipalpa atriplicella
AAATTCCTTATGGTTTTCTTTTATTCTGAAAGATTCTTCAGTTAAAGTTTTGACTGATCAACCCCTATCCGTGTTTGGGAAGCCTCTTACACCAGGTATAATCCTACTAAGTACATTTTTATTGGTCACCTCAATCGAAAATAATAATGCATTATTGTTATTTCACATAATTTACAATTTATACTTAATTGTTATAACATCCTTTCCCATGCACATTTGAAACACACTCCATTTCAGAAGAAGGGTTAAAACCCGTATCCGTATCCGGTAAAACGCAACTTTTTTTTTTAACAGCCAATGGAGACTCATTTATCTGCCAAAAAACAATTAAAAAAGAAACAAGCAGAATAGACAAAAACAAAAAACAACAATTAAGGGAGTAACGTTGTTTGCTCTGTACACGTGTGTATTTTATTATTTTTAGGGGATACTCTGTTTTATGTGGTGGCAATAAATATTTAGGAACAATTATCTGTTTTATTTTATGTGGGAAAAATAAATATGTATTGAATAAGCCCTTGATTTAGTAGAACAAGAGAGGGATGTTTCAAAATTTATTAAAAATACCTACTAAGTGTACCATTGTTGATTGCTACCCTTAGTAGCGTAGCGGTAGTGAATGTAGCAAAATATCGAGTGTGGCAACATAAATATAACTAACTACCTACCCATGGTTGTGCTGTGGCATACCGTTATTTGATAAGTTTTCCTGAGATTATTTAAATTTTAATTAATAAATAGTAAAACCCTACACATTGAATGAACATCAATCATGCAAAAAATCTCCCTCTATAGTATTCAACACACCAAAATTAATGATGATTTGCCAAATCCCAACCATTAGCAGACCATATGCGACCATATGGTGCAAATAGTAATTTGACAGACCATATAACCCGAAACTATAAAAAAATTAACACCATCTAACACCATGTGTGTCACGGACCGGCATTTAAAAAACAAAAATAGATTTGGCAAAGTGACCCAGAAACCATAATGTTATGGTGTGAATATCTTAAAGGAAGTAGAACATGTGGATAAATACGTTTCTGCAAATGGTATCTGCTATATATACTTTAGAATGGCTGCCTGCTAGAAGATCAACGAAAACCCTGAAGGTAAAAATACCTTATCTTAGATTTAAGCCCTAAGATTATTATTATGCAAATGTCACATTCTAACAGCTGGAGCTTGCATTAGTTAAGGAGAAAGAGATAACCTTTTACTGAAACAGAAACCGTACTATACCTAGATAAACGAAACGACTCAAGCTACTTAGTTAGATATAAGTACTATTCGTATAATTATTTCCTAACACTCTGTATGTTTAGTATGAACCCATTGACGCCATTTTATTTTTGATTGTCTTGTCTTGCGCTCGCGTCGATATAATGGTGGACGTGGTCACGCGTCTTCTCGAAAAAACAATTATTACAAATCTCACTCACTAAACCTCAGCTTAGGGCGTTGCTTCAAAGGATCTTACCTATTGTTCCACCTAATCTTGAATGAAAGGATCATCAGAATCAACAAGCTAAGAGTAGACAAGGAGCCTACTTGTTTTCACTTTAACTGACAAACAGGACGTACCTCGTACCTACAATTTGTCCTAGAAATTTAACTGACAAACAGGACAAGCAAATTGTCCTAGAAATTCATAATCTATCTAACCGCTGGAAATTTCCCAACCACATCTAATATGAAGATGTTAGTACTACCGCAACCAATGCATGGAATATAAAAACAAAATTTGAAATTGTTTAACACTTGAAATTGAACAAATAAGTCACGTATCGAGAAGACGCGTGACCACGTCCACCATTATATCGACGCGAGCGCAAGACAAGACAATCAAAAATAAAATGGCGTCAATGGGTTCATACTAAACATACAGAGTGTTAGGAAATAATTATACGAATAGTACTTATATCTAACTAAGTAGCTTGAGTCGTTTCGTTTATCTAGGTATAGTACGGTTTCTGTTTCCGTAAAAGGTTATTTTTCTCCTAAAAATGCAAGTCCAGGTTAGAATGTGACATTTGCATAATAATAATCTTAGGGCTTAAATATAAGATAAGGTATTTTTATTCAGGGTTTGTGATCTTAGCGGAGCATTAAATATATAGCTTTTTACTAATTTTTAATCTCTTTAGATAAATATTTTATTTTTTGGTCTTACGTCTAAGTAGAGAACACCTAAGTATATTAAAGTTCTACCCGAGAGATAAAATATACCTAATATACCTAGGTGTGATTTAATATTGTCATCATCATTTCCTGACCATTTTCGGACGTTTTGCAACGTTCGGTGACAGTGTGACAGGTTTCGCCATACTGCAAAGCTTTGTATGCAACTATGTATACAACGTGTAACATAAAGGGTATATGCATCGTGAAATGTGTGAATCTACCCATGAAACTGAACAACTTTCCCTAAGAAACATAAGTCGAAATACGAAAAATAAATTTTTACTTCCCATACTAAATGCGCTATCAGCTGTTGTATTTTGTATGGAAGGTCAAAATTTATTTTTCGTTTTTCGACCAATGTTCCTTAGGGAAAGTTGTTCAGTTTCATGGGTAGATTCACACATTTCTCGATGCATATACCCTTTCTGTTACACGTTATAGATTTATTTATTAATCAACCCCCTCTGTATCACATTTGTTATTATTCCATTCCGAGTACACGCGTGGCTCGTGCCCACGACTTTTCCTATTATGTAATTATTTAGTTGATAACTTATGAATAAAGTCATTGACCGTGAAGGCACTGTTCCATATGGTTGAAGCTTTCTACCAGGAACATAGGAAAACAGATGCATAAATAGGTTATGTATATGTAAATTATTTTAATTACTTCCATGCTGGACTGGGAGCAATTGGAAACATAGAAAGTTCCAGCGGTTAGATAGATTATGAATTTCTAGGACAATTTGCTTGTCCTGTTTGTCAGTTAAATTTCTAGGACAAATTGTAGGTACGAGGTACGTCCTGTTTGTCAGTTAAAGTGAAAACAAGTAGGCTCCTTGTCTACTCTTAGCTTGTTGATTCTGATGATCCTTTCATTCAAGATTAGGTGGAACAATAGGTAAGATCCTTTGAAGCAACGCCCTAAGCTGAGGTTTAGTGAGTGAGATTTGTAATAATTGTTTTTTCGAGATGAAGCTTTTTGCTTGTCGCCTTTGCCTGGTATTCGTTCTAAAGCTAAAGGGTCTACAAGGGCATAGCACACAAAAAAGTAAAGTATATATAGCAGATACCATTTGCAGAAACGTATTTATCCACATGTTCTACTTCCTTTAAGATATTCACACCATAACATTATGGTTTCTGGGTCACTTTGCCAAATCTATTTTTGTTTTTTAAATGCCGGTCCGTGACACACATGGTGTTAGATGGTGTTAATTTTTTTATAGTTTCGGGTTATATGGTCTGTCAAATTACTATTTGCACCATATGCACATATGGTCGCATATGGTCTGCTAATATGGTTGGGATTTGGCAAATCATCATTAATTTTGGTGTGTTGAATACTATAGAGGGAGATTTTTTGCATGATTGATGTTCATTCAATGTGTAGGGTTTTACTATTTATTAATTAAAATTTAAATAATCTCAGGAAAACTTATCAAATAACGGTATGCCACAGCACAACCATGGGTAGGTAGTTAGTTATATTTATGTTGCCACACTCGATATTTTGCTACATTCACTACCGCTACGCTACTAAGGGTAGCAATCAACAATGGTACACTTAGTAGGTATTTTTAATAAATTTTGAAACATCCCTCTCTTGTTCTACTAAATCAAGGGCTTATTCAATACATATTTATTTTTTCCCACATAAAATAAAACAGATAATTGTTCCTAAATATTTATTGCCACCACATAAAACAGAGTATCCCCTAAAAATAATAAAATACACACGTGTACAGAGCAAACAACGTTACTCCCTTAATTGTTGTTTTTTGTTTTTGTCTATTCTGCTTGTTTCTTTTTTAATTGTTTTTGGCAGATAAATGAGTCTCCATTGGCTGTTAAAAAAAAAAGTTGCGTTTTACCGGATACGGATACGGGTTTTAACCCTCTTCTGAAATGGAGTGTGTTTCAAATGTGCATGGGAAAGGATGTTATAACAATTAAGTATAAATTGTAAATTATGTGAAATAACAATAATGCATTATTATTTTCGATTGAGGTGACCAATAAAAATGTACTTAGTAGGATTATACCTGGTGTAAGAGGCTTCCCAAACACGGATAGGGGTTGATCAGTCAACTAAACTGAAGAACTTTTACAAAGAAGGAAATTCTTTAGTTTTTTTTAAATTCTTTATGGTTTTTTTTTAATTCCCTGAAAGAATTTCCCGTTAAAAGTTTTGACTGATCAACCCCTATCCGTGTTTGGGAAGCCTCTTACACCAGGTATAATCCTACTAAGTACATTTTTATTGGTCACCTCAATCGAAAATAATAATGCATTATTGTTATTTCACATAATTTACAATTTATACTTAATTGTTATAACATCCTTTCCCATGCACATTTGAAACACACTCCATTTCAGAAGAGGGTTAAAACCCGTATCCGTATCCGGTAAAACGCAACTTTTTTTTTTAACAGCCAATGGAGACTCATTTATCTGCCAAAAACAATTAAAAAAGAAACAAGCAGAATAGACAAAAACAAAAAACAACAATTAAGGGAGTAACGTTGTTTGCTCTGTACACGTGTGTATTTTATTATTTTTAGGGGATACTCTGTTTTATGTGGTGGCAATAAATATTTAGGAACAATTATCTGTTTTATTTTATGTGGGAAAAATAAATATGTATTGAATAAGCCCTTGATTTAGTAGAACAAGAGAGGGATGTTTCAAAATTTATTAAAAATACCTACTAAGTGTACCATTGTTGATTGCTACCCTTAGTAGCGTAGCGGTAGTGAATGTAGCAAAATATCGAGTGTGGCAACATAAATATAACTAACTACCTACCCATGGTTGTGCTGTGGCATACCGTTATTTGATAAGTTTTCCTGAGATTATTTAAATTTTAATTAATAAATAGTAAAACCCTACACATTGAATGAACATCAATCATGCAAAAAATCTCCCTCTATAGTATTCAACACACCAAAATTAATGATGATTTGCCAAATCCCAACCATTAGCAGACCATATGCGACCATATGGTGCAAATAGTAATTTGACAGACCATATAACCCGAAACTATAAAAAAATTAACACCATCTAACACCATGTGTGTCACGGACCGGCATTTAAAAAACAAAAATAGATTTGGCAAAGTGACCCAGAAACCATAATGTTATGGTGTGAATATCTTAAAGGAAGTAGAACATGTGGATAAATACGTTTCTGCAAATGGTATCTGCTATATATACTTTACTTTTTTGTGTGCTATGCCCTTGTAGACCCTTTAGCTTTAGAACGAATACCAGGCAAAGGCGACAAGCAAAAAGCTTCATCTCGAAAAAACAATTATTACAAATCTCACTCACTAAACCTCAGCTTAGGGCGTTGCTTCAAAGGATCTTACCTATTGTTCCACCTAATCTTGAATGAAAGGATCATCAGAATCAACAAGCTAAGAGTAGACAAGGAGCCTACTTGTTTTCACTTTAACTGACAAACAGGACGTACCTCGTACCTACAATTTGTCCTAGAAATTTAACTGACAAACAGGACAAGCAAATTGTCCTAGAAATTCATAATCTATCTAACCGCTGGAAATTTCCCAACCACATCTAATATGAAGATGTTAGTACTACCGCAACCAATGCATGGAATATAAAAACAAAATTTGAAATTGTTTAACACTTGAAATTGAACAAATAAGTCACGTATCGAGAAGACGCGTGACCACGTCCACCATTATATCGACGCGAGCGCAAGACAAGACAATCAAAAATAAAATGGCGTCAATGGGTTCATACTAAACATACAGAGTGTTAGGAAATAATTATACGAATAGTACTTATATCTAACTAAGTAGCTTGAGTCGTTTCGTTTATCTAGGTATAGTACGGTTTCTGTTTCCGTAAAAGGTTATTTTTCTCCTAAAAATGCAAGTCCAGGTTAGAATGTGACATTTGCATAATAATAATCTTAGGGCTTAAATATAAGATAAGGTATTTTTATTCAGGGTTTGTGATCTTAGCGGAGCATTAAATATATAGCTTTTTACTAATTTTTAATCTCTTTAGATAAATATTTTATTTTTTGGTCTTACGTCTAAGTAGAGAACACCTAAGTATATTAAAGTTCTACCCGAGAGATAAAATATACCTAATATACCTAGGTGTGATTTAATATTGTCATCATCATTTCCTGACCATTTTCGGACGTTTTGCAACGTTCGGTGACAGTGTGACAGGTTTCGCCATACTGCAAAGCTTTGTATGCAACTATGTATACAACGTGTAACATAAAGGGTATATGCATCGTGAAATGTGTGAATCTACCCATGAAACTGAACAACTTTCCCTAAGAAACATAAGTCGAAATACGAAAAATAAATTTTTACTTCCCATACTAAATGCGCTATCAGCTGTTGTATTTTGTATGGAAGGTCAAAATTTATTTTTCGTTTTTCGACCAATGTTCCTTAGGGAAAGTTGTTCAGTTTCATGGGTAGATTCACACATTTCTCGATGCATATACCCTTTCTGTTACACGTTATAGATTTATTTATTAATCAACCCCCTCTGTATCACATTTGTTATTATTCCATTCCGAGTACACGCGTGGCTCGTGCCCACGACTTTTCCTATTATGTAATTATTTAGTTGATAACTTATGAATAAAGTCATTGACCGTGAAGGCACTGTTCCATATGGTTGAAGCTTTCTACCAGGAACATAGGAAAACAGATGCATAAATAGGTTATGTATATGTAAATTATTTTAATTACTTCCATGCTGGACTGGGAGCAATTGGAAACATAGAAAGTTCCAGCCGCCTCTCTTCTCGGACATACTCTCAGAAGAGAGAAATCAGTGTTGCATTAAATTCTAATGTAAGAGACGGGCTGACAACCTATTACTAAAGCAATACATAGTTCATTCTTTTAAAAAAATGGCTAAAAGCTTAGTATCAGGTGAAAATTCCCTTTTGTCAGGTCTTTGATGCTCTGTCTACCCCGTTAAGGATACAGGCGTAATGTATGTATTATGTAAATTTAAATGCATGTTCCGACGGATGAGCGAGTAATTTATGGACATGATCGTAACCATTACAGAAAATCAAGAAGTTCGTCAAGTCTAACAAAAAAAAATCAAACAGTTATCCCTATCTTGATGGTACTACCTACCATATGCCATGAACCCAAGAACTGAACCATGAAGCATAAAGGAACTTTTTCCATACCTCTTTGACCTTTTCGTCTCTAATCAGATTGTGCTGCATTGTTTTTTAAATTATATTACTTTTTTATATAAAATGTATCCAGATTATTTGTACCTACGCTATTTCAAAAATTCTTGCCATCAAATTAACCCAACTGAATACTGACTTCCAAAACACCGTTAGACCTTTTTCCATTCAAAATTTTCGGCAATTACAATCAGTCTCAACTCAAGAATTCGCCATAACCACTACCTCTCAAATTTCCTGATAAAAAATCGCTACCCAAACTTCACTATCGAACAGCTGATAGCTTGACATCATAGAATGCGCGTACGCATCTGTCCTATTGAATAGCAGTTTTTCTATTGGTTCAGCAGCTGACGTGGGCGTTCTTTTTGTGACGTTCCAAGTTTGAATTCCGAAGGGATTAAAGTATGAACGTTTTTGATTAAATTCTATGGAATTAGACGGTAGGAGGTCGTCGTATTGAAATGTGTAAGTAAGCGTCAAAGTTATTGTAGTTTTGTCCGTTTGATTTTGAACCGAATTCTCTTAAAGAATTCCTGAGAAATCTCGGGTGATTGTAAATCCAAATTACTTAACTTCCTGGCCTATATTTTAGGTGACATTTTTTGTTTGTCCAATGAAAAAAAGTCAAATTAAATCAATTTGTTGCAAGACCTTTCTAAAATCAGCCTAAAAATAAATTAAATATGGCAAAGTCAAAATGATTAAGAGGCTATTGATATTTATGTTCTGCCTTATTCGTAACATGCTCGTAAGTAATAATAAACGTGACATAATGTAATATACCCTGATAACTTAACTATTATACCTTACTTCCTGATAACTATATACATCTTCCACTAACTTCCCCAACTACTTAACCTAATAAATTGGGCCAATAACTGAGATTATACAACTCATTTACGAAACCGGATATTGGATGCTGAGTTAACTTAACTACATCTTCCGTCCATAGTTAAACCCCAATCAATTTTAATACTGCCACTGAGTTACTCTTACGTAATCAGGACATCGTATGGGAGATGCTTATCTTTATAACAGTCGAGATGTTTCAATTAGTTTTGAATATTGTATAGGTTTTTGAATTTAAATAATCTTATCTATGTGTGAATCCTATGCTGTTCGATGTGGACCGATGAAGTGATTGGTATTTGGTACTATCACAGAAATGACTTCATCATATTTTTTCTTTATCTTAATAAAACTCTTCCGTACCCAAGGTGTGCCTTATTTTTAAAGCGTATACGCGAATTTCATATTTTTTATTGAATATAATTTTATTTAATTATTATTAAGGAAAATAAGAAAATTATCACCTACGCCAAATAGGGAATGTAACATTGCGTCCACTTTGGTGTTCTCTGGACTGTACAAAAAATTAAGGCTCGCATTTATAAAGCGATCTCAAGATTGAGAGCAATATTAAGTATGGATTTGACAAGTCGTTTTGTACTGAAATGACATTTCTGATACGAACTTAAACTCGCTGTCACTCTTGAGAGCTGATTATAAATACGGGCCTTAGTCTCCTAGCTTCTTAACCAATCGATTGCTCTTCTTGCCTGTCAAACGAAATAATCCAATAATGGCTATTGACAAATCTCAGGAATTACTGAATAATTACTGTCACCATCTAAGTCGATAAAAGAAAAAAACTTAACCCCTTTCCCGCCATCGCTTGTCATTGGAGGCGCCATGTTCCGATTATGATTAGCTCTTAGTCACTGACAGGAGGAAATTAACTGTTACTTTTGGATTAGTAGAGTAACTATATTTTCCAAGTTATATCCTTTCTTTAAACTTTGAATCAGCCCAAAGCAGCTCAATCCACAGGTCACCAATTAGGCAGTTGTAAACTAAAATTAAATGAAATTTTAACAAATAGTCTTACGTATAAACATAACGTCAAAATCTTATGTTTGTATTCCTGCACGCACAGTAGATTATCATTTAAATCCAAAATTGTTTGATTGTGCAAAACTATAACGGTGCCATCACAATTAAACTAACTTTATGTCTCCATATATAAGTGACCATAAAAAAGCAAACCATTTTAAAGTAGAGTAGCAGAAGCAAAGTTATAGCACTGATATAAAAGTAATGGGTCACAAAGTTACAACCTCGTCTGCGCCGGAGTCGATTCGATAGCCCGCCTCGCCTGTCAAACGAATTACTCCGACTAATGCCTAAAACCACGTTGTCAGCGCTCGTAATTAGTCACTTAACTGACTAATAACACTTATAACGACTCTAGAAATAACGTTAGTTATTATGATTTATAGAGTTCTGTAGGTGGCGTATCGTAATGTAACTTTTTAGGGCAGTTTTTTGTCAATTGTACAGTAGAACCGTCGAAAAATCTATTTCATTATTTTTTTATGTAGGTACCAAACAAAATCCCTGAATTCAGAATATTCAGGGCAGGCAAGTGGCCACTTGGTTTAGTAATAAAGATTAAGTACTAGAAAGCAAAATTTTGTGAAGAATTACTCATAACATTGTACATGTTCACACATACACACACACACATATCATCACGCCTGTATCCCTAATGGGGTAGGCAGAGCGTCAACGACCCAAACAAAGGTCGTGTCGCCACGCCTGACAAGTTTTTGAGGGTTGTTTAAGATAGATCTGTATATTGCTGTAGTGACAGGTTGTCAGCCCATCGCCTAATTTACAATATACTGAAACCCTCGAATCCCTTAGCTGGTTTTTACAGCATGCCCGGGAGGAGATGCAGCTGGCACATTCTATGTTTTTCTATCGCTCCCAGTCCAGCATGGAAGTTGTACATGTTCACAAGTTTTATAAACTTGTACTTTTTTTAAGAAAGTTGTTAACATTTGTCCCAACAGACCGTTAATCCCGTAAATCGCATTAACTAACAATAGAAAAAAAAACGTTCGGTTCTAAAAACTTTAAAAACAATAAGAAAGTAACCAGTAGCTCATCCTACCGACCTTTAAATCTTAAAACACTCGTTCGGCTTATCACAAATTAAAGTTGAAAACTTATGGACTGTCAAATATAAGCACCACGAACTGACAGGCGCAATAAATGTGTCACTGGCTATATTTTCTTTTATTTTTGTAGCTCTACCATCAATGTCACAGCACTATTCCATGATTTAAAAGTTCCCTGCCCTTTCTTTGTTTCGAAAATTTCAAATTGAGAACGTTGTCTATGACGCAACGGTTTTGGCGTTCGTAAATGGAATGATTGGAGGAGACCGTTTTGATTTTCTTGTGATTGCTTCTATCAAATCTACAATTTTCAAAATCAACATGATAATCTGGATCACATCATCATTACATTTCTATTAACTTTACGAAATTGAAAAAAAAAACTTTAGTTTAGTAAGTAACTACCTATAACCTAACTAAAAGTAGACACCTATGTCATGTATGGTATGATCCCTCCAACCAAACCCTTCACCACTCCTTTAAATTTGAAAATAGAATGTTTACAAATCGGCTCGCTGAACAAAAGGGGGTAGTATTACAAATCGTCATAACGGTCGATAGCGCATTCGAAAGTGACAGCTGATTTATGAAATGACGCCATCTTGAATGCTGTTTTCATTATGCGTTCAGCCAGGAATTTCAAGCCGCTATTTATTGATGTTTATATTGGTTTGCTTGGGTTTACGTTCGGGTGCACTGGAATTATCTTAGATTTATTAAAAACGGCACAACCGGGAATTCTGTTGCTACTGCAACAGCACACTATCAATTCCTTAGAACATTGTTATAAGTACCTACAAGATTGTTCATTTCTTTATTTATTTTCAAATATTTGAATACCTGATTAAAATTATCTATTAAGTTTATTTCCTGAATCTACTAGATACTGGAAAAATAGCAGTAAAATGGTGACACGGTTTTTGGTTGATTTATAAAAATAACACGACCATCCTAATCACAAAACAACTTAATCAAAACAAACTTTGAACTTCTTTCAATTTTTGCTACATTAGCATAAAGATATTTCATTGTATCCAAACACAATAAAATACAATTTATTGTATTGCAATTAGGCGCCGTAAGAGGTGGGGCTGTCTGTCTGTCCGTCTAACTACGTGGGAGTGTCGTTATTGAGTCCAGTCTACTGAATCAAAGTTATTTTTTTTATCTGGCAAGTCTCTTGCTCAAAACCTCTCTTGAAAATGAAGCTAGGAGATTTGATAAAACTGTGAGTTGGAAAAAATGTGTCAACGTTTATGATAATCAATGCTAGTCTTCTCAAAAATCAACTGCTTACCGAAATATTGTTATATTTTCTTTCCATTGTTTTGCGATTAGGTCATTCCTTGTTTTGTTTATTACCTGAAACAGAAAACAAATGAATAAATGAGAAAAATATTTTTTTAATATTTTACACATAACACAGTATAGTCACGCGTTTATCCCTTACAAGGTAGATAGAGCGGCAAAAGCCTACTAATCAAAGGCGTTTACGCCTCCAACAAATATTGCATTGCAATGAATACACTGAAAACCTCATTTCCCTGGTTTTTATGTTATGACCACGAAAAAAGCCTGGATAATTCTTTTTTATAGCTCCCAGTCCAACATGCTAGTAACGTCTCGGGAAAATATCTCGCAAAATGTACATCTGAGATACCTGCAATCTACCATATTGGTCACCAAACAATACTCTTCTTGTGCGTCAACAATAGTTCTCACGCGATAACAATTAGCTACTGAACAACAGTTACATAACATTACCGGTTCGTTACAACGTTACTGCAAGTGCAATGGCCGACAGTTCTGTATTTGAGTGCTGATGGAATCTAGTTTGATGGGTGCTTTATAAAGAACAGCTAAGGTATACGGAAACACGTATGAAAACGTTATAAGAAGGCGTTGGGAGCTAGCGCTAAGGCCAGCGACTTCTTATCTTTGGAGACTTCAAGTCCAATGCTGGATATACGCCTACCCAAAATCCCCAAACGAAGGGTCATTCTGATTGCTATACTCACCACGATATGCAGAAACTCCCGCTAAAGAGATGTTTAGATTCTATATATTCAAACCCTGCATTATACTTACCCAGGCATGAGGGAGCTGAATGTTATAGGTAATTAATCATTTAGTCAGTAAGTACGATTCCAAACTTAGATTCTCAAACTAAAGATTACCTAAAGGAGCATTTTTAGCCTCGTACCGATCTCCGAAAATATTTTTCATTCAAGACATTTTTAAGAATAGAAAGCGATTTCATTAATAAAAAAAACCAAACTAATAGAAAACCAAATCAGATCAACATCTCACTCCTTAATCGACAACAAACTATGTTCGATAAAGTAGATATTTCTATATTAACATTTCCATCTCAATCAATCTGTCAAATTGGTGTAAAAAGAGGAGCATTATTTGACGATAACCTTCAACGTAGAGCATACTATACAATCCACCACAACTTGGAGACACTCAGAAGCATCCTTATTTTCTTGAGAAAAATACTATTCATGCTCTGTAAGGTATGCTTTGATGTGCTGTGTGACCGTACCATGAATGAGAGGAATGTGGACTCGTATGAACAATATCTGTTATGGAAAAAATGTGTATGGGAAAGTCGTTACGTTTAGGACAGTGGATTTGATACTTACCTAGATGGTAGATGCAAGGCGGGGGCAGCTTCAGGCATGACAATCTGCGTAAACGATCATGAAAACTACGATCTTATCAATATATAACCTTGTTTTAAAGAGTGTTTCTCAACTGGCTAGGTAGGAGGCTTAAGAGGTGGTTAAAACCTTTACTTCTCTGTTTTTTTTTGGTCGTGCTTCTACTTAACAACCCACTCGATAAAAAATAAGGAGTTCTATATCCTATAGATCCTGCAAAGAACATAAATAGCAACTTAAAATTTGTTGTGTATCAAACACCACGTCATCATCTCGACTCCCACGCATCGCATCGGCGTGAAACAACACAGCAACTGACATTTCTAATTGAAAGAGGTCATACAAAGTGTTTCTGTTTATTTAGTAGTATCAAACACCTATTTCTAAACCCGACTGCACACCGACTGCGACTCCCGCGCATCCATCGGCGTGACACAACACAGCAACTGACATTTCTAATTGACAGCGGCCATACAAAGCGTTTCTGTTTATTTTTGGACTTACTCGCTTTCTGGACCACCCCGGCTCTATAAATAGGCATTAATTGGACCAGAGATTAAGTGGAGATAAGACTTGGTCGTAATGCGTTGTTATGTTGTTGACAAAGACCCATAACGTCAGGTTTTTTGTTTTTTTATTCATATGTGTAAGTTATGACGATCTGAAATGATGACTCATTTAAGTTGCCGATATGTTGGCTGTGAAATCAATGTTTCTTGGTATTGCACAAGACTGGCCGGAAATTAATAGGATCAGTATTGTTGTCGCAATGCTGACGATTTGTTTGAAATAAAAATGCTGACTAAATATGTTAAGCTAAGGGTGGGATTTAACTCCTAGCGATCCACCTTGGCCTAAGTTTCTTGGACAATGGTGGTGCTGAGGCTTGCTCCTCGATAGTTCCGGCCAACCCATTAAACTAGGCTTTCGCAAAGCTCGCTGTGTTCCATCGATGTGTGAGAATGCCAGTGGAAAACTTTAGATACTTATGCTCAATTAAAATATATAGCTAAATATAGTAAAATAACTTGTTAGAGACACCTTTTTTTTTACTCCAACCGCATGTTTCATGCCTCAACGGACGGGCCTTGTTTACATTTCAAATATCTTGACCACGTGTAAGTTTTTATACTAGACATCATAGAAAACATCTTGTTAGAGTTTCCCATTAAAACTGTGTAAAAGGCAAGGAGATAGCGTTCGCAATTAAAATAATAACTTGCTGTGAGTACCAACGCCTGCCAAACGTAGCCATTATGGCAATAAAGTTTCCAAATGTGTTTTTATGTTTCATAAGTAACCGAATTTAAAGAGCTGGCTGAGCGCTGTGAAAGCAGAAAATTTGAAGGAGAATGCGATTTCGCACCGTAAGAAAGTAAAGGGGAAAGAAAGGGGAAAGTAGGGAAGACTAAGCCAAAAAGCGGACCTCAACACTAGGTCGGGAAAACACTAGACAGAAGAAGAGAAGATAAGCGAGTGAAATTAAAACAATCACTGAAGTTCATAGATAAAGGACCACCTTACGAAAAATGAGTCGGCGGTATTTCCTAAAAGAAAGCACGAGATGGCAAAAGGGTGTGACAAACTGAGACATAATAATTTAACCGTGTCATAGCCAAAACAAGTTGTCTCCTCGAATTCGCGAATCCTTGTCTAGCCCCATAACCCCGCCATATGATCGGAAAGGTCGTTCTCCGACCGGTATTTAAAACTATGAATTTATTTTGAGTTTGTCTGTCTGTTCTTCATCTTTTATCGATTCGACTGTTAAATCACCGAAAATCCGATGAACCCTGATGTTAAATTTTATCCTTATTCCTTCTCAATGTCAACATCGCTGGGAGCTTTTCAAATATTCCTATAGGTACCATACCTATGGAAGGCAATACGACAGTTTAAAAGGCACAAAATGACTATTTATTTTGGGACACAAAGATTTGTTAAATGACCAAAAACTACATAATTTGAGGTAGGATTTGTCATGGTTCTAGGCTATAGAATTTGAAAACCTGACAAAACACGGGCAAACCGGCGCTACAGAAAGTAAGTTGTAGTAACTATTTTATATAAAAAAAAATAACGTCTGCTAGTCCGTTAAAAGAAACTGGTCTGCGAATCAGCTGTTGGTGGTCATACTGGTTTGAATGATGAATTCAAGACTCCATACCAACCATACTGACTTTCGAAGGTATACTTACCTACTATAATTAAGTTTGGACTTCCTTTATATCAAGAAGATCTCGTTTTAGTGCAACAATTAAGTTAATCATCCACGATCCAGTTAAATATATCACTCGATCAAAACACAGGTTAGCGAAAATGCAGTAGCTACGATCAGGTTTATGGAGTTTATTACATACTTTGCTCAAAAACATAAGCGAAAAATGAATGCGAACTGAAAAGTAGAGCACGATAAAATGTTATAGGTATTTCATAAAATGTATTTTATTTTCTAGGGTCGGTCCTAGAAAGTTTGCATCGGGTTAGCATTCATAAGATAAAACATCGAAAACTGTTTTTATCAAAGGTGTATTCTTACCTTCTTATTATTTAGCAGTATATAAATCACAAAAGAACAAATCAACTTCATTAAGCTTGCCTAAAATATATCTGTCAAAATATTATACCAACCATAACCAACTGAGAACCACTTAATTTTCTTTTATGACAGTTTGTCTTGCAATCCGAAGGTGTGGCCTTGACTAGACTCCATAAATCAAGAATTTACATATTCCTTTAAAATTCCTTTCTTCTCATTAAGTAGCCTTAAAAAAGCTTATGTGTCGGCATCCGCACTAAAGCATTTAAAAAATCACTTAACGCCATATAGAACCCACAAAAATTAACGTTCTATCGCTGTTTAGGACTAATTTCTAAATTAGATAACGAAGGGTCAAAAACGACCACAATTCAATTTATTTGGACCTCACAAATCGAAGGAATTAATACGTTTCCTCTGAAATGCCGATAACGACATGCCACACCTTATTAACGGTGATAAATTCCAATGTTGTTTACCATTTCTTGTTAAGTCTAAAACAGTTTTTGAAAAGACCTTACTACTGATGCAATGTGCATTAAACAGAAATCTAAAATGTCCGCCATCAAAATGTAAGGTAAAAGCACCAGTGATGGGACAGCTTTGAAGTTCGAAAGGCGGTGTCTTTATGACTCATTATGCGACTGGAATGTATCCAAATGGGTGTGCAAACAACACCGAAACGTCGACCACCATAAATAGAAGATTTTTTTATTAGTGCCCATAAAATTGAGATGGATAAAAAGATACAATTTTATATTTTGTCAATATGATTAGGTAAGGTTTTCTCGGAGTTGTTATGATTATGATTAGTTCTCTGAAAAGAGATTTGCATTAGGTATATAATGCATTTTATAAATTCAATAGAGATAACAGTTAAATACTCTGCACTGCATAAGACTGTTATTAATTCCTTCATACAATTAATTGTTCTCTTTTGTTTTTTTTATCATCAAAATATGTAATAAAAACGTGAGCGACATTTTACTGTGACTTTGCTTTATAATTTGGCCACCCTAATTGCTGTCTTAACATTCATTTTCGGTGAAATTGTTTGTGTCCAATTTGCCCACCCCCATAAATTGTGTTGTCATCATTTCACTGATCCTATCGCTTTTGTGACGCCGATGTGACAACATTTGCGCATTTACCTTATTTTTATTTGCATTCGTTCTTATTTCTTCATAATAAGAGTTACTTTGATTGTTTCGTTATATTTCTTGAAATACTTGGAGGTTCTACCACGTTAAACTGTATATCACAGCTTGACACCTTGTTACAACTTGCGTGCAATCGAAGTTGTACTAAAACCCCTTCACTTTAAATTGAGGTTTCTTTACAACTTATTATTCTAGCACCTGTGATTCAGCTTTTGAAATAAAGACCATAATTTTATAGACTTAAAGCTCAAATTTACAAAGACTTTCTGGTGATATAGGTGGCATATTTTGTGCCTTACACAGCGGGAGACCAAGGCGGTACGATTGAGTGGCATCATTCGGCAACTATAAGCAATTCCGTATCTATAGTAAAGTGTCCGGTTGTCATTTTGTTTATATCTTGTTCGGTAATACTATGGTTCTTTACAGACAGACTGCATTTCAACTGCAAACCGATTGAAAAGTTGCAGTTCTGGTGCAGTTTTTACGACAGCAACTTTTTGACGGGCATTTGACTTGCAGTCATTGCAGTCATGCCAACTAAGGGACTGTCCTATTGTTATCGGTTAGTTAGACGATGATGTGATTAGATTTGATCAGGCGAGATTTACTTACTTGGACACATCGCATGGTCGCACGATTTTCAATAGGACATTCAGCAGATGTCAGTCAGTATGTTTGATTGCAAGGTCGCTTCAGCCCACGACTGATGAAAAAAATGCAGCGCAGTGGTAGTGCAGTCAAACTGCACCTGAACTTAAATTTTGTAGTTGGATTGCAGTTAAATAGTCGTTCGTCTGTCTAGAGCATATTCGGTTGCCGGGAGGTCGATTCTCGGTAATGAAGATGGCGATGCCGGCAACGCTTTAGACTTTACTTCGACAGATACTAAATTTATGTTTAGTGAGAAATACTCTTTGACACGCCGATTTGTTTGTTGACGCTTTTGCGAATTGGGGGGCATTTGAAATAATTACATGTATATACGTTTTTTAAAGGCCACGATTGAATTTAAATTCAGGTAAGTCCGTAAGCTCTAACTTTGATTTAAATTCATAAATACATGGCAATAGAGATGGCATGGCATGGCAAGGAAATAGAGACCACAGGAAAATGACTGTCAAGAGAAAAGAGGGAATTAGGTAGGTACGACAAAATAAATCTAAAATGGCGGATAGTTACTTTTTCTGTATTAAACATTTCAAGCAGAAGATCTCTTTAAAGGACGACTCTACTAAGAGTAAAAAAATATTCTGTGTTAAAGTTATCTTCTGCAACATTTCAGAGCACACTGTTTTTAGTATCATTGATTCTGAAGGAACATTCTTTTGTTGTGGTTTTCTGAATATTATTCTTGTGATTTAGTGTCTGCGGTTGAACAGTAGCAGAAATATTTCATTTTAGTGTTCTTTGTCAGTATTTTCAGTTTCTGGTTTGATCTGTAAATAACTAACTTCAAAAGATACCTATGCTGTTATATAAGTAAGCGAAAAAAGATTATATTTACTAGTTACACGGATTTTCTTTTCACCTCTAATTTAAGATAGTATCGACACAGTCTTCTTTATTTCTTTCTTAAACTCTCGTAATTTTTTAAATTTCTCTATCTTCTTTCCTTTCGTTGGTTTTCCTTTCTTTGATGGAAAATGTATTTTCAACTACTTTTTTTTCATATTAGATTTGATATTAAATCCCTACATGATAGACCAGACACTTACAATTCGGTCATATCTATCGGAATGGATTTAAAGTCTAAAGACCTCACAGACCAAATCATTTGCCGTAGGTACCGTAACAAAACTGGCTCTTTAGCTTAACACCATTCGTCATACAAGGCATCAAGTTTTATAGAAACGAACCAGTCTTATTAATTTTTTGCTCGATTCCCGATGACGATTGCATGTGAACATTTTGAAGCCATTTCTGTTTGAGCTCTGAAAAATAGTCGCTGTTGGTCCTATGAGAAAATATTTTAATAATGCCTGATGAAAAACGTTCAACGTAGTACTATCTCTGTTAATAATTCCCTGTGCATACTCCTATTGGATATTAGAGTCAAGGTTAGGCGTGATAATGATATCTAGAGTATTTACTAATACCGTACATTAGCCCATTTACATGCTGATTTATGCCTAAAGTATCCTAACTAGTTTCAGCCATTTCTAAGACATAATTTCAGATATTAATAGAAGTTTCTATGACAGTGATTTATGACTTACAAAGTCGGAACCCACCCTTCATGTTTTCCCTGCATGACCGATGGTTCACTATTTTGCACTTTGCACAAGCAGGTACAAGCACTTCTCTGACATTTAGCTATATCTGAGCTTCGTAATGGCGCGAAGCCAATCCGGTTGTTTTGAGTAGGATTATACTATACTATACACCGAGGTAGGTAATCTATAAAATAGGTGTGATCTGTATGGTGTAATAGATTTTCCCATTGAACGAGCAGGTGCTTACCTTTCTCGTTATTTCTCTCTCCCAACCGATGCCTGATAATCCTATTCCGAATCAAATACCTAACTTTTAATTCCTACTAATTTACTAGATGTTCTTATCTATATTTTGCAACTCGTCACGATGTAACCTGAGCTTGCGACTTTTGTCACATATAGGTACGCTGTCATAGATGGACCCGAGCTTTTCTCAGCCGAGTTAAAAGTCTCAGTTCTAAGGTAAAAGCTCAATAATAAAAAACGCAATGACTCAAGTCTTATTCATAGTTACCTAGGTATAGAGATTTGTTATATTCTAAGGCAAAGATCAACGTATGCTGGTGGGTGCAAGGCGAACGGACGACCTTGTCGTCGCAGGTTCGGATTAGCGACCCGGTGTAACTGAGATGAGGATATATTGTAATCACAATGCTTGGTGCTTAAAGCTTGGCGCCGACTTTAGTCAAGTAGTATACCTGCCTATGTTAATGCATTTTTTTTTTACTAAATGGATAATCGAATTATATATGGGCATTTGACGAATGTTGGGGGCATATCCTAGCAAAGTCTGTCATGTGATGAGAATATATACCTGGCTGATCAAAATATTTTGTCATTTTGACAATTTTCATGTCGTCCATTTTACTTTCTTCATCACAGAAAACATTATTGTATTTCTTATATTCTTTATTTTATTCGATAAACTTATAGAACAAGTAATGCTCATTAGATCGTTTTAGTGCCAGATGACACTTTCGGAAAGTTCCCTGCACTGCATTTTGAACACATGAGGAAAAGGTGCTGTATATTAAAATAATAACAAAAATTAAATTATTTGTTGCAGATTTGTCAACCTCAAAAGAAACAAAACAAGAACGACAGTTTTTAAAGGAGCTAAATGTTCAAGACCACGACAAAGATTTTAATTAATTATGGAAACCGCAAAAGATGGCTAAATAACAAGAGTTTTGAAATCGTCTCACAGCTTCGTGCCGGCAAAGACCTTGAGGTATTCTACATACAAGTATCTTCACGCTTTTTTGTAACAGGATAATATACAAATACTGACGACCCACACATAAGAACAAACTACCACCTGTAGGAGACTGGCACAGGATCAAAATGGTTGGCATAGTAAATAAGAGGCCTATGTCTAATGGTAGGTATTATGTGCAGTTAATAATGGTGATGAAATCTTTGAATAATTTTGACAAAAAACCAGGGTTATTTTCTGCAATAATTTCATATTTAAAAGGCCCTAAAAAATATAGTTTCCTGGCTTGATAAAGCCTAACACGTTTGAAAATGTTTTTTTGGTTTCAAATATTGTAATAGAGTTTATAATATGACACCAGATTATAGATCTTTATCTACCTTATTCCGGGTCAGCAATGCAGCAGATGGCAAATGCTTTGAAGTCCAATAAAATATTTTTTAAAGGTTTTCCAATGAAATTGAATCTACATCCTTTATTTTGTCAAACGGTGCCTCAATACCAAGCATTGTTGCACCTTCAGAGTTATGTTCGAATATTCTTCTGATCAAAGCTACACAGCATTTGTAAACAAACCGTGTACTAGGTTAGACGCAACATGGTGCCGATATTTGTAGCAATTTTCCTGTTATTCCATTGTAATGTAAGTTTTTTTTCTATTGTCTCAGTAAAAATGTAGAAGTAATTATTATTGATAGAGATTATTTTTATAAGCGAGCTATTTTTAATACTTAATCTAAATTATGTAACTGGATAGGTAACTTAGTTTTATTTTGGAGATGAAGAAAAACTTTCTAAAAGTGTCTGTACGAACCAAGAGGCACTTTAAAAATATTTTCATAAGTGACAAACATTTAAAGTTTAAATGTTTGTCACATATCAAAATATTTCTTTCTACATCGTATGCTAGGTAATCTTGCTTATCAGTAACAGTTTCATAATTGTTTGTTTTTTATTGCAGTCTGTAATGGCGGCCAACCAAGCGCCGACTAAATTACTGAACGATGGCAACAGGATTCCTATATTGGCTCTTGGGACTTATGGCTCGGTAAGCATAGCATTATTGATTGATAATTGCGTTTGCCATTCTCACCATGCTTAGTAAGCCTATTAGCAAGTACATTGAGATTGTATTTTTGGAAAGTCTTAAAAATCCAATCTCTCTTATATATATTTTTTTTAGAAACAAGACATAGCAAAGATGCGTCAAACCATCAACTGGGCAATAGAATCTGGGTACAGACATATAGATACGGCAGCACTATACAAGAACGAAGGCCAGATAGGCCAGGGGATCAAGGATGTCATCAGCAAAGGGCTTGTGAAGAGATCAGACCTGTTTGTTACTACCAAGGTCAGTAGTCTTGGTTAAGGTTTTTAGAAGCTGACTACAGGCATATAGATATAGATACAGCAGCAGCTCTAGGTATACAATAATGAAGGTCAGATAGGCCTGGACGTCAAGGATGTCGTCAGCAAAGGGCTTGAAAAGAGATCTAACCTCTTTGTTACTGCTAAGGTATGCATTCTTCAGGTATTTTTCAAAATGTCTGGACGTGCCTTGTTGATATGGTCTGATTTGTTAAATTAGTTTTTGTTTGAACGAATAATATTTTCCATCTGTACCATAGATGGACATTGGTTCAGGGTCTGACCTGATGATGGGATATCCTGGGGCAATTAAAAGAACCTTAAAATTATATAGACACCTTAGTGTTGCTCTAAGATTGGCACACTTGAAATGAATATGATTTTATGTATTACATTTGATTTATATTTTTAGCTCGACAGCGACGCTCATCGACATGATCAAGTGGTACCAGCCCTTCGAGGATCTCTTGCAAGACTTGGATTAGATTACGTGGACTTGTATCTGATTCATTCACCACATTCAAGCCCGGTAAGTGGAAAGATCTGCGTATTTTACTATATGTTTAGAAGATAATTTCTGGAGAATTCCATGAGAAAGCCTACCTACAGGATCCCGTACAAACTAAAGTTTAAGATAAATCAGATGATCCAGTCTGCTTTATATTAACCTAACCGGGAACAAAATATGTCTGAACGACTCTGTGTCTGAATAGAACCCACGACATTTAAACCGAAACCCGAAGGCTCAGGCCGCTATGCCACAGAAAAAGATTGAATATTTTATTAATATTCCTTAACAGGCTAACATCGATATAGTAGAGACATGGTGGGGAATGGAAGAGGCAAAAAGGCTAGGGCTAGCCAAATCTATCGGCGTGTCAAACTTCAATCAGCTCCAACTCCAGAAAATCATGCGGTCCTCTTCTGTTGTGCCCAAAGAGAATGTAAATAAAACTAGCGTGGTTGTGCCTGCTGTCAATCAAATTGAGGTGATTATGTCTTTCTTTTTTTTTTTGTACAGCAAGATTTTATTTTAACTAAAAAAAAAATTAGGGCTTGTTTAGACCGTAACTGAACAACTGTTCTCTATGAAACATGTTGAAATGTAAAAAATGACATTCCCTTACGAATTGTTCCAATGATTTGTATGGCAGCTCCATTTTTTTCGGTAGCAAATATAATAGGCTTGTTTCTTGGGTGACTAAAAAAATTTCAAAACGTTTATACTTAAAACTGATGGCTAAAACATTGTGGGTTTCATTCATCATTTTCAAAAAAATGCTCATTTAGATTTAATAATCGAGTTAAAAATATAGAAGTTGTTGATTTGAGTAGTCACGTATTTACGAGGAGTCCAAGAGGAGTCAACGAGGAGTGACGTCATACCTCGCGATTTTCATACAAATAAGCGTTTTTGACATTTTATAAAAAGTTGCTGATTTGACAAGTAGGAAACAAGCGGATTATTTCATGCAAAAAACTATTCTTCTTCTTCTTTCATATTTTTCAGGTTCACCCAGCTCACACCAGAGAATGTTTAGTAAAGTTCTGCCAACAGAACGGCATCACAATAATGGCTTATAGTCCATTCGGGTATTTAGTTGACCGAAACACTCCAAATGCGCCACCACCAAGAATTGATGACCCGACCTTGGTGAAACTAGCCCAGAAGTATGGGAAGAGTACCACTCAGATTGTGCTGCGATACTTGGTAAGTTTTTTTTTTTTTTTTTTTTTTTAGTTTAATTGGAAAATACAACAGGTAACATTCGGTACATGAATGAAGTCCGATGTTCTTCTACTACTGCTTGCATGGGTATAATTTCAGCTAAAAAGAAATCCACATTAAAGAAAATGGGCTCCTCGGAGCCCACCTCTGTCTTGATCACCAAGGACTACCTTGACACAAGGAAGGAAAGGATAGTTGAGGACATTTCGGCTAAATCTCAAACTAAAATATTTTTGTTTTGCAAGACAATCACGACTTACGTTAAGTCGTAACATTTGCAACGCCGAATTGCCCTAATTGTCAGTTTTTAACTACTTTAATTGATTTCCAGATTGATCGGGATCTAATCCCTATTCCGAAGTCCACGAACGAAGGTCGTCTCCGCCAGAATATCGACGTGTTTGACTTCAAGCTGACCCCTGAAGAAGTAGCCAGTATTGATAAGTTTAATAGGATCAAAGCTATTTTCGGCTGGCAGTGAATTATTAATGAATACATCAAATTTCAAAATAATTAGGTACCTACACATCTTTAATTCTAAAACCCCAATTTTTCAGTATATCAGTATATTTTTCAGTGTATATTACAGTATATTACCCATCATAACACTCTTAATTTTTTTTTATTGATTTATTGCCATATTTTGTATGTAGACAAACAAAGCTCCTAAACGAAGCTAAAACACGTCTTAACATAACATGCTGAGCAGTGAGCAGGCTTCATAGATGATCACATACAGCTTTTATAATGAAGTCAATAAGTATTGACAATTGGTCCCTTATTATCAAGTGATCCCATTTTATTCTGGATAAATAATTGATTCTCCACCACCACCGTTCCCACTAGGTCGCGCTCGAACAAGGTCGTCCAGATAAAGAACAGGTATGGCCGAGTCGCATCCAGTGCCAGCGACTTGTCACGACTTGTTCCAATCCGTATTGTTTGCGCTTTTACCTCTCTCCGTTTTTTATTAGATTGGGATCAGATTGGACTGGCTGAATGTAAATATTAAGGTCCTATATGGTATACATTGCTATTACGGCGATCTTAATATATAAAAAAAAAACTGCGTCCCTTAGAATTATATGATCTACTGATGATTAATTGGATTACAAAGATGCTCTGCTCAAGGCAAGGCAGAATTATATTTCAAGCTAAAATTTTTGTGCTTTGCGAAAGTTGTTTGTAGAACATGTGGTTTAAAGGAACGCAATATGTACCTACCTACTTTTTTTTACACCCTGTATATTATGTGTTGTGGAATAAAAATGTCAGTATGCAAAAGAATATTGAATGTGTGACTTAGGACTCACCGTTAGTTCCTTTTCTCCCCACGTTCATAATAAAGCGTGGTCGTACTATACGTTATTTGCACTGCAAAATCGTCTTTGTTCAGGAGTTACTTTCTACGTAAATAATACAGAACCATGTAATGTGTAAACTACTCATTACCACCCATGATGCAAAAAGCCGTATCGACAACCAACAGTGGTGATAAAAATGCCCTTTCAACAATAAAAGTCACCATAAGCTGCCTTCATCACCTTTAGTCACACCCTTCAATCGATTATTCATGCACCTTTCTACCCTACCTACCCGTATTCAAACACAACTCCCTTTATATCTGACTATTGGCAAAACGCAATTTGGGACGATAAATTTTTCAATAGAACATTTTCGGGTTGGAAAGAATGATTCAAAATTTAAGACTCGTCGGCGATTTACTCTTTTTAATTGGTTTACAACAAAAAAAAAAAACATTTTTACTTATGGTTCTTTTTATCTTAATTTGAAGTTATGTTTCTACTCTACATTTAATATCAGCGATACTTATTTTAAAAGACAAGGCGTTTATTAATTAAAAAAATTATGAGTATCTATCTACCTAATGTTATTTTTAATCAGGGAGTGTCTACGTTGATTTTGTTTATTTACAAACCAGCCTACCTTACATACCTAAGTATCTCTAGCTTAATCACGTTTTAATAAGACCTACCATAGAGTAGCAGTATTAGCTGGTCTTATTAGTTATTGACCAGGGTATAACAATCAAGATCATAAATAATTTTAGAGGTAATAGAGTCGATTCGAATGTGTGTGTGTGTATACTTTAATAGTTACTCGATTTCACTCACTCAAATTTGAGTTAGTTCATTTGAATCACACCATTGAAAGAACCCATCTCTATTTCTATCATTGTCTTCTTCAGTTTCGTTTTCGTTACGCTAGTTTATGGCAAATTTTTGAACAGAAGTTGTCATTGTTCAAATTGTGTTAACGGTTCAATTTTGTTCACCTGCATTTTTTATAAACAAAGGCCTATATTCTATTGCACTCAGTTTTGTCAATAGCTCCCATTGCAACTGCTAACGGATTGTGATTTTACTGTTTTGTCACAAACAATATAGTCACAGTTGGTTTTATTTTTAACCAACAAAGTAGTAATAGAAATATTGTTTGCTGACTATTGGTTTACATTTTTTTATGTCAAGTTCTTGAAAGTGTGATCGGTGAATATAAAGACCAAAGTGTCCAATGTTAGGTACATTGAAAATATAGAACTTTATCATGATGCGTCATGATTTTATTGAATAGGTAGTTTTCGCTTTTTAAATGTGTGTATTTAAACTAATTTGGTGTGTTGAAGCTGTCTGAACTCAAAGAAAATTAGAATCTGAGTACATAATGAGCCTAAAAATATAGGTATCTCTAAAACTGTTTCTGGGCGTTCTGTAGCTTGAGGACTAGGTATAAAAGTAACTACTTATTAATAGGTATACAGGTAAATAAAAATGGTGTTCTCAACAGTCAAGAAAACATAATTATTTATTTAATAATCAACAAACACATAGAATTTAAAAAGTTCAGGTTAACAAGTTCAAAATTAAGGCCATCCAAATATAGCATTATTGCCGTTGAAGTTGTTGATAATTTCCACCTCCCCCTTCGTCAGGTTGAAGTCGAAGATGTCAATGTTCTCTCGGATATGATGTTCGTTGGTTGATTTCGGGATTGGGATCAAACCACGTTCAATCTGGAAAAATATTGGATGTATAAAGCTGATTTTGTCCATGAACTGAATAACTTTGCCTAACACTTAATTTTAAACTTTCGCGGTTATTTAATCGTGGTAAGAACCCGTTAAAATGTCTAATAGTTATAACTTTGCCTAAAAAATACCTACCTAATAAATAAAACTATATTATTATCTATTCTTATGCCGTGGCATCTTACATTGTGAAGCATCCATTTTACATTTTATTCAACCCTTTGTACATAGATCGGGCAAAAGTGATAATGTTTTACCTAAAAATACAGTATCTATTATATGAATAATAGTTATTGTACTTAAATCCAAAGTTTAAAATGAAGTCCCTATCCAACATCAGCAGATATTTACTAACCAAATACCGCAGTACGATCTGCGTCTGCTTCTTCCCATACTTGCGAGCCAGCCCCAGCAGCGTAGGATCGTCCATGTACGGTGGCGCTGGTGGGGATGCCGACTGCCCTCGGTACACCAGGAACCCGAATGGACTGTACGCCATCACTGCGATATCCAAACTGTGACAGTGGGTTACGACAGCTTCTCTGGTGCTTGCAGGATGGACCTAGATAGGGAAATTGCTATAGCTTTTTTGGAATAGTCTTTGCTTTATGACACACTAACACTTGTGAAAACTAGGTGGGTCGCGCTAAGCGCTACCATTTGCTATGCTGACGATACCACACCATTGGCAACTAGTGAAGACGAGATAATAAATCCAACTATTTGAAACTGGTCTGTGGCGTATTACCAAGTTTAATTTTAGTATACCTACTATTATTTAATCATGACACTATAAAATGTAAATGTTATCCTTAATAGCATTTTCAAATCCACTTATTATAATGCTTACTTCGATCTGATTGACAGCAGGCCTCACATTACCATGAGTCACAAGTTTGTTGAGCTGCTCAATGTTGAAGTTGGATACTCCGATAGATTTGGTAAGGCCTAGCCTTTGGGTTTGCTCCATTCCTTGCCAAGTCTCTAATATATCGATGTTTTGCTGAAATAGGGAAATTATTTACCTACAGGTAAAAAGAATAGGGGTTTTGCAGATATGAGACCCGCTAATCATATGGGTTAAGTTTACTCACAGGAGTTATTGGAGTGTGAACGAGAAACAAGTCCACATAGTCCAAGCCGAGTCTTGAAAGGGAACCCCGTAGTGAAGTGACCACCTGATCCCGATAGTGGCTGTCAAATTTTAGCTGTGGAGGAGATGCAACTATTTGAGGGTGATCAAGGAAAATGTTCGAAGAAGGAAGATGCTACACTAGCAGATTATGTTAGTAAACATTAAATGTAGAATAATGTCAAGAAAAGCTGTATGTTTATAAGACCAATTTCGCGTGGATTTTGCTTGTTCGGTATGGGTTCGAGATATTACAATATGGTGATGTATCTCCTACCTTCGTAGTGATAAACAGATCCTCCCTCTTCACTAAGCCCTTCTTGATGACGTCTTTGATACCCTGGCCGATCTGAGCTTCATTCATGTAGACAGCCGCAGTGTCAATATGCCTGTAACCAGCTTCCACGGCCCAGTTGATGGTCTGACGTATTCGGGGTACATCATCTATCTGATGGTTGCAAGAGTGGAAAAATAGAATCTGGATAACTTGAGGATTGATAACTCTAATAAGGTTAAACGTTGGGTAACTATTCTTTCATATTCTTCATATTATCAGTAGAATGTATATTTCCGAAGTCAAGACTTTCGCGAGAAGGAGGTTCTTAGATTTATGGCGAAGTGAAAACAGAAGCAGCAAGTACGAACTCTTAAGTTAAGTACACTCTTTAAAACGGATATCTTCTGAAGGAATAATAGGGTCTCTTGGATCTTGGTAAATCAGTCTGGTACACTCTCTCCCTTGATAGGTAGGTACAACATACTAAAATATAAAAATAAATTTATACTCACGCCAACAAAAGTACCAAGAGCCAAAAATGGTATCGTGTTACCATCATTCAACAATTTTCTCGGTACTTGCACTTGGGCTTTTACTGACTGCAAATATTAAAAACACCATTACAAAATTATAAACACTACACTATCCAATTGGACATAAAATTAATTGAATAAAGTGCCAAATTCCGAAACAACTTACAGAATAAAGTAACAACTGAAAACATGTCAGTAGGATCAACATTAGGTATAACGACTGAACTCGTCAAAGGAACTTCAATAACTGTTCAAACAAAATGTATCATTATTTGTAAACATCATCATTTTCGGTATTTCAAACAGGAATCGGATCGTCTTGCACGACATTCCACAAAGTAAAGCGACTTGAGTTGAAAGGAAAGTCGATGTTCAACAACAAAATGTATTGATAATAATTGATTAATATTAAAATAGTCGTCGCAGTACGTTAGTACGTTATCTTCTTCCATTCATCCCTATCAGCCGTCAGTTCAACACTCACACCCGTTCTAGACTTATCATCTTTTACGCAGTCTATCCATCTTTTCTTTGGTCGTCCTATTCCAACATATCCATCCACATTCAAATTCATTCCATTACCCTTTTGCCTATCTTATGACTTGCTTTAATAACTACTTAGGACAACTAAAGAAAAGTTGATATGTCTAGAACGGGTGAAAATTTTAGTATCCTCGCGTGAAAATCTATTGCAAATGAACCAAAAAAGATCTTACTAATTTGTTATGGCTAGAATTCCCATGACGCTACGAATCAAACGTTTAAAGGTCTACTAGGTATTTGCTACAGTCGTTGAACCTTGTTGACATTTCCATGCTTTTTATAATGCTAATTCAACTGATTTGTAGATCATCCGACATTCTTTGATGTCTGTACATTGTGACAAATCTAACTTGAAGATGTCAATTAGGTATCTACAGCTGATGAGCTCTGCTTCTTAAAATTTGTTTGACAATGCTATTGATTCGTAGAGGTCACGGTAAACTAAATCTTAATAAAAATTATTGCCGTCCCTTTCTGTTCTCTCATGATAAAAAATTACACTTATATTAGTTAAGTCGTGATTTTTGCAACTACGAATTGCTACCATAGTAACATAACAAATCAGAAAAAGAAAACATAATGTGTGAAGCATTTTTACTTTTACTTACAGAACTTTTAAGCTTATCATAGTTGAAAGAGGCAACCTAACAGGTACGTTATTAATTTTTCCAGGTTATAGACCCAAGGACTTCTAGTAATATTATTCTTACGTAAGTCTGCCATTTACTACAAGTGAACTACAAGCTGCTAACTAAATTCCACCCTAGATTCAGGCAGTTTAGCAACTCTAGAACCGGTCAGGAAAGTAGGAAGACTGCGCAGACGCAGGTAGAATACCAGGTCTTACCCAAGAAGTAAGCTAGGCAGATAAATGACGCAAAGTTGAATAATAATTATTAATAATTCATTAATTCATTTTAATTTAATTCATTATGTTTATAATAAAGTAGTATAATTGCATTCTTGTAATTGTATTGTATTTTTATGGGACTTGACTTTGTACCCGAAATAAAAGATTTTTATTTTTTTTATTTTTTTTTAATCATAATTAAGGTAGGTATATTGCTATCGTTTCGTTGAGGGCACTACTTAACTAAGTCTTGACTAAAATAATTGCCGGCCTTTTCTGTTCTCTCATGATGAAAATTATGATAGTTAAGTCGTGATTTTTGCAACTACGTACGATATAGTCAGGGTGTAAAAAAAAAGTACTGCGTTCCTTTAAACCACATGGTCTACTGATGATACCAAACAACTTTCCCAACGAACAAAAATTTTAGCTCGCAAATAAAAATTGCCTTTTCCGTACAAAGGTGCTCTTCTCATCTGCAATTCTGTATGAATGAAGCAAAATTTTATTTCAAGCTAAAATTTTTGTTCTTCGGGAAAGTTGATTGGTATCATGGTTTAAGGGAACGCAGTACTTTTGTACCTGTATAACTACAAAATGAATTGTAGGTACCTACTTAAAATAGGTAGTTTCATTAACTAGTAAATTGATAAAATATTAAATTGGTAATATCGATAAAGTATATGGAACTAAATATGTAATAGAGTAGATCTATTTACTTCCAAAATCTTTCATACACCAATTTATACCTACTATTTATACCAACCACATATTTCAAGCATGGTCGGAATGTGTGGTATGAACGGACATGTGTTAAAGTGATGTATTGGTGACGCAGAGGCAAAGGTGTGGTAAGTGGTTAAATTGTGTAAATAATATGGGAAGGACTTTAATGGAAGGACTACTTAGGCTCGTATTTATAAAGCGATCTCAAGATTGAGAGCAGTATTAAGTATGGATTTGACAGACCGTTTTGTACTGAAATGACATTTCTGATACGAACTCAAACTCGCTGTCACTCTTGAGAGATGATTATAAATACGGGCATTAGTCCAGGTCCAGGTAATAGATAGAATTAGGAAGACTACTCGTAGAAAAGGTAGATTCAAATGTCTTGTTTCGTTAGATCGTGAAATATTGTGCTAATTGTTTTTCACCTAACTGTGACAGAGTCGGTGATGATGAAGCAAGCTAGCATTCCTACACACTGGCGATATAGAAACAGTTTGAACTCTGGTATCACAACTGAAGTAAAAGGAGAATCTTTTTCTACCATGCACGTGTAGTTATGAATTGTGTGTTTTCTGTATCCTTTTAGTTATTGCATCCTTTAGAAGTCCTCGATGCAACCAGCCAATCATTACCATCAAGAGAAAGGCTCTCATCGAAAATAAAACAAAGCTGCTTGGCTGCAGCGCCCTCGGTCCACACGTGCGCGGGCAGCTGCGCAAGGTGCGCGCGCGCAGCTGTCGCCGTATGCTGCGCCGCGTGGCCTGGTGAGAGTTGGGTGGAGAAGTTCGGATATTTGAAGGTGTATATGTTTTGTAGAGATTTAAACAGATTTTAAATGTTGGAAGAAAATATAGTTCGTCGAGTTTTGTAAAATTACCGCAAGTAATGACATATAGAAAAAAAAATGAAATTGTCATAGCAATAGCGACCTAAAAGTAATTTGATAGCAGAAGACATTGAAGTAATATTAAAACGATTTCTCTTACTTATTTGAAGTATGTTTTATTACTTAATTATTACTTTCTCAAATGCCACAACAAAAACACTTTACCTCACAATCCAGAGACTACGAGAACTATCTATTTTTAAAATATAGTCTTATTTTTAGAAACACTTTAATTACATAAAGAGACCATCATCATCATCATCATCATCATCATCATTTCAGCCCTTTGTCTACCCACTGCAGGGCATAGGCCTCCTCTTTTTCGTGCCACGACTGCCTATCTTGGGCTAGCCTTGTCCAGGTCTTACCGGCTGTCTTTACTACATCGTCCACCCATCTAAAGAAAAATAATATTTGTAAAGAGACCAAAATATAATATTTGTAAGTCCGACAAATATCGCAAATATCTGAACTTGCCCATCACTAGGAATGAGTTTAAAAATCTCACCGCGTCCAACGCTTGCGCACCTTTCGGTCCTCATGTTGAGGACTCTTCCTTTTTTGCCCAAGATTCATGCCAGCTTACCTGAAAAAAGAATGAGTCTATTAGATATTTATAGTCATTTTATATTTAAATTACGTAATCAGTCAGCTAGGTTATTGTATTACCTAGCAAGGTTTTATGGTACCAAAACAATGCAAACAATTTCAAAAATGGCTTTTCGAGGCGCAATTTCACAATTTTTCTGGTGGGCATAAGATATTTTATTTTTCCGTAGTAAAAATTTGCTTATGTAACTTTAGGAAGCGGTGGGTAATTAATTACGTAGGTATACCAATAAAATAAAACCCCATGTAACTATATATATCGACACACATATTATTAGTAACAAAACGAAATCAAATTACTTTGACAGTTTTTAATTAAATCTCAAGGCAGCTGCATGTAACGTTTAATAATTAGGTACTTTCTGATCATAATGATAAGATCGATTTAGTACAAAATTAAATATTACTACTTTTAATGAACGTATGTTAAATAAAACTAGGAAAATAATCAATTTTTTGCAGTCACTCATGTAATTTTTATTTTTCTGTTAGCAATCATGGCTAACCAAATGGGAAAAATATGTATTTGTATTCCCCGTTGGAAAAGTAGGAATCGAACTCGCAATGTGTAATTCTTTTTAAGAATGTCTACATCAATTTGTTACACTTTTAAGAATGTTACCCGACAGCAGACTAAATACTACCTACTACTGAAAGACGTCTAACAAATGACTTTCAAAGAACTCAAAATTCAGATGCATTATTCATTACTAGCCACCATACAAAATGCAACAGTTCCAAAACAGTATGGTAATAAAAAAAATAAGTAAGTAAAGTAGTTGACCTGGGTCACTGTGAGATCTATAGAATAGATAGACATTAGAATAATAAAAGTAATAAGACTAAGTTTATGATGCTTTTAAGTTTTTAAACTTCCATGCTGGACTGGGAGTGATAGAAAAACATAGAATGTGCCAGCTGCATCTCCTCCCGGGAATGCTGTAAAAACCAGCTAAGGGATCCGAGGGTTTCAGTGTATTGCAATGTACTGTACTGACTACTCGTCACTATAGCAATACCTATTCATATATTATCATCTGTAAAAACCCTCAACACTTGTCAGACGTGGCGGAACGATAATTGGGTCGGCGGTTTAAAAACTCTGACACCAGGGTTCTCCGGGTCGATTGACTCGAAACCCATTCGACAGAAGAAGAAGTAAAATAAACAAAAAATATAAAGGGCTCTGATGATGATGATCTACCAACCAAGATACATGAGTCTTTATGCATGAAACTATGTTTACCTTGTAATTAAGGTAAATAAACTTTATCGTCTACACTTTAAAGGTGCAAAACTGTGAAATAGTAATAAATAATGTCAGTAATTTGTGAAATTATCATATTTTGTCATTATAAGTGCCTTTTAATAATAGTTCAAAGAACAACTAGCAGTAATTGTAAGTAAACTTTATAATAACCCGTCTGTCAGTTGTCTAGTTAGTTAGCTACTCAATTTCATTAGCCTAACATGATCTTTAGCTTCCATGTGTTATTTTGTAATTATAATTTCAGTCGAGTCACCTTAAAAGGCAGTTTTGACATTTCTTGTGTTGTGGTCTTGGAGGTATGTCATAGTTTTTGGATTCATTTTCTTATAGGTACTGATATTTTTTTTACAGTTGTCAAAACTGGATTAAAAAAACAAAGGCGTTTTAGTTTTGATGTTATGTTTCAACATATTCTGAACATAAAAACTGAAAATAAATTTCCGATTGAACCATCTAGCAGCGATACCTAATATTTTTTGAAACACGTTCATTAAGTAAAAAAAAAATTATGATTCCAAATTAAGACAGACTTTATTACTTACATGGTCATTCTCTATAGTGTTATATTTTATTCTATTCAGTCATTTATAATCTGTGAAAGATCTGTATCAGTAATAAGTTGGTGTGAAATGATTGACTACTTGTTTCTCACTTACAATACAATATATAAACTACCTATATTCTTTTTTTTTTACAAGTATAGAACGTATCACCTTGACTCCGTTTCATACTCATCTAAATATATCTATGTAAGTATGTATGTAAGCATTTATTTTTTTGTTCTAGTGCTTAAGGAATACATTGATAAATATCTGTAGATTACTCTTTCAAACGATGAAAGAATTTAATCGCTAGGGATAGGTAAAGAAGTCATCATCTGAGAAGATGTCTTGGCCAATAGTGATGGACATTTAGGTTTCTTTACTATAAAAACAGTTATAAACCGTCTGTATATTTAGCTTGCGTATACATATAACATACAGACGCATTAGGTGGTCCCAATAATAAGTATTATATAGGGAAGTCAATACATAAACATAAGTTTACTCGCTCATTTTAGATGTTTACATCACTCGCATCTTATTGCTTATCTATCATTTCAATCTCTTAAGGGGCTACCCTGAGCCAAGTGGCGCCCTCATCGGTCAAAAAATCATAATTCACTGAAAACACAATTAATCGAAAATCCGGTAGATCAGATTGAAGTAAAAGCAAAGAAGATAATTTAGAACCTCATAAAGTTGAAATTCATAGTTCGTGGTAGTAACAGAAAGAAAATTTGCGAAAAACGGCCACTTTTAGCACTTTTGGTATCTGTAACTGCTGTAAACACTGAATCATGAATTTATAGTGCTTAAAACACACTTCAGTACCTATTCTTTGATCTGGTTTACCGGATTTTCGATTAATTGCGTTTTCAGTGAGTATTGATTTTTTTACTGATGAGGGCGCTGGCGGCACCGGGGATCCTCTTAACAAGATGAGTAAGTGTACAGTAAGTAAGTAAGTAAGTACTGTTAAGTGAAATCATACTCTCAGGCTTGTGGTATGAATTTGATTGCCATCAATATACGATCAGTTACTTACACGGTTCTATTACAGTTACCGGCAGTTTCAAAGACTGTTATTTTCCATCGCACATCTTTTACTTACTAACCAATAGTACAAGAAATGAAATAAAATGAATAAAAGATATTAACTCGTTATCCTTAGCATTTTTAAATGCAATATTAATTCAAAAATTTTACTAAGTAAGTAACAACTAGAAAACATAAACCTTCCTTGGCAGTCGGGTAAAAAAAATGGAGGCACGAAACTTACTTTGGCGCCAAACATTTGCTTGTTCTTTTTTAATAATACCTACTTTCTTCCCACAAAGCGAGAGACCTACATGTTACTTTTATTTTCTGACTAGAAATACTCATTTGTTATATATAGGTGAACATTACGACTTATAATTTTATTAAAATAGGAGAAAAAAAAACAATATTCGATTTCTCAGTATAAAAGACATCAACGCGCTCGAACTCAATAAGAATCGTTATTCAAAGTAATTCTCTTTCAAATCACAGATCCAAATTAAATAGATACTTCACTTAATACACCGTACGATTCTATCATTAAAATAACACAAAAACTTTGTATATCAATCAAAATCAAACAATACATGTAATAAAAGAAATGAACGCACTATCTCTCTTTGAAAAACTCTTTAAAAGAATCTATCACATTGTCACACTGCTTGTAGATAATATTTAAAGGCGTAATCATAATCTATCATACAATATTACCATACAAGAGTTGGACTATTTTAAATCATACTCAAGTAGCTTTCAAATACATTACTGCTCAAGAAAGATGTCTTGACGTGAGTAGCGTAATGTAGAAAGAAGTGTAATCAAAAGTGAGCTATTTTTGAAGAGTAACGTTCCTTCGTAAGGTGATGGGTAAAAATGAGAACGATGTTAAAGGTGACATACGTTCGGAGCAATCGGGAAGGTGATTAGGGTTATTCTGTACAACGGTACAATATTTATCAAGTGGAGTTCAGTTTGATCATGGACAACAACAGTAATTTTTTTTTGGATGCTACATTTAAAAGCACGATATATTATTTAAGATTATGTATTTAAAATTTTATCCAATCCATCATATTCCGTAAACCTCGTTTAAGTATAATCAATTATCAGGATATGAGGTCATCCCGCCCATATTATTCTTATCGTTCCTTTTAAGTACAAAAAACAATGTGTATAATAGTAAAATTATAAACATTGATTTCATTTTTTTTTTTGGTTGGATCGTAGAAATCAGTTGAAACGGGAAAGATGCATTGCTCAGAAGTGGGAAAAATCAGGCTAAAGAAAAATGGTGTAGAAAGGGCTTTAGAATAGCCCTCCTCTGTTCTCTATCCGTAAGAAGTGGACGTGTGACCTTATGATTCAGAGTCGATATGACGCCTGTCCGACCGATGCTGCTAAGCCCCATGGAATGCACTGAAATAATATCGTCATAGACTAACTACTGCGATAGGTACAGAAGCGACAACTAGTTCTCCAAGAAGATGGACGCACTGTGACCTTTATGATGATTCAGTCGATATGACTGTCCGTCAGACGGGTGTTGCTAAGCCCCACGGAATGCCCTGAAATAATATTTTCATACACTAACTAATTGGTACCTATTTACCTTACAATTAGTCAAAATGGATTATAGCTCAGTCATCCGAATCCTATTCTAACTATTATTAGATGTTGGAATATGATAAATAAAATAAAGTACAATTAAGTTATCAAATCAAATTTGATCATCCATAATCCTATAGTAGGATGAGTATTAGTATAATATTTTAAATTGTCTCTTAGATTAATCATAGAGCATATTGTGAACTTATTTCTTTACTAAACGTAGATTTTATGAAAACAAAATTTTAAATAGAGATTATTAATAAAACTGTCCAAAAACGTACCCTCTACATGTGTTACATAATCTTTGCGTCGGTCAGCACACAATAGCAACTTTCACCCTATATGCGTACGCGCATGACAAATAGAATTCCTAGTTCAAACGTGAGAAAGCTCGAGATAACGTAAATGACCGTTAATGTGGAGCTTTGACCATAGCTTTTGTTGCAGTGAACTTTTATCAAAAGATAAAAATGTAAATTATTTTAAGTAGAAAGATGAAAGATTGAAGGTAACTAAGTTTGGGATAATGAGGTGTTTTTTATTTATTTATTAAATGCGCTATAAAAAAAAATACAACAATTTGTAGGTATCTGGACGATTCTTTTGATTCCACCACATCTTTTTAAGTGAAGGCTACGATTAGAAATATAGCATACATTGAAATATATTAAGTAGTGAAAAAAGTAATAATTATAAAAATAAGCTATGCTTCTTCAGAGAACACTGCAGTTATCGCTTGGTCGAATTTTATGACTTCCGCGGGTAAAATGGAGTGATAGTTTTCTAAACTCGGATCACACTGGCTATTATGAAAACACAATATTCAAATATAATTATATTCCAAACATTTTTTAGCCTGTGATATTAATATATGAACACAAAGCATAACTCATCTTGGAGTTTAAGAAGCTGCGCCTGCGTTCCTACACGTCCATATCTATTGTTTACACCTATTTTACATCAAAATGTGCCCCTTAGATGTGCCCTCAGTCTCGAAGTCCATACCAACCCTAGGGTGATGATTCTAATAGTGTGACTTGGGATTATTATTGTTGTTTGTACATTTCTTGTAGTATGTATTTAGTATGATTGTATTGCAGTAAAACCTTACCTTATCTATACGTTAAGTATTTTTTGTAACTTCTAGTTTATAAAGTTAGGTTTTGTACGGAATTTTTATAAAGATTAATTTAGTTTACTTGCCTCACCTGCTTTGCAGACAGATAGGATATAGGTACCTACTAGTACAATTTTTTTCTACAGGGATTACTGACTGGTGCCTAGTCCTAGGATTTATTCTTCAGTCTATTTTAACGACGAACTGTGCTATTCTGCCCGACCAGATTAAACGAGAAAAATATTAATCAACTTACACATTAAATCATATCAGAATCGTCCACCTGCTCAATATTAAAAGACCCCAACAACATTATCCCACATGAATACACCCAAATTGGGTCTTTTCAGAGGTCGTTCACTTATCTCAGTCTATCTCCGAGGGATTAATCTTTAATTTCAAAACGTATGACAAAGAGACGGTCAGGCGCAGGCGCAGGGTCCATGTCTGAATGTGTATACATGATGGTAATAGATAGGATCTGGATGGTTGATCTAGTGATACCTCCCGACTTTGACATGTGTTTTGTGATCGGCTGAAGAGCGTGTGAATGGTATTTCATAAATATTATCTCGCTGGCCGTGACAATATGGCGTTTGAATGGTGGTTTGAGTGGTCCCCCATATTTTTAATGAGTAGTTTATTTTTCATTAATATTTTTAAGATCTTCATTGTCATGTTCCTCAAAGTATGTATAAAATCACTGAGCAACTAGCTTTTGTTTGAGTTTGGCAAAAAAAAAGTCTTGTACTACCCACTAACTGAAAATTAAGTCCTAGGTAACCTAATTTTTTTTTTTTCAAATTAGGCACAATTACTAATTAAGTGCACTATTTTTGGTCTAGATTTAAATCTAGATTATAGTAATCATTAAGTATTATGGCTCTTTTCTTTACCGTAGGTTGACTCTCTAAGATTCATTTTTTTAGCACTTCTAAGATTCAGTTTTGGGATAATTTCTATGATGTAGGGTCATCTGGATCATCTCATTCACACGGATATTAAAATTTTACGGGAATTTGAATATAGAACATCCCAAATAGTAGAATAGAAACTAGACACCCAACAAAGGAAAAAATATAGAAAGGGAAATCAAAAACACTATTCACCCCTTTTCACCCCTTTCAATCCCTTTGATGCTTGAAGATGCGTAATTATTGTTGTTTATTTAAAAAAAACTTGATCTCTTATCTGTCAACGGAGCATAAAAATGCACCACAATAGAACCAGTGATGGTTTAAAAAAAACTGTTTTATTGGTTTTGATTGATGCTACCTACTTGATGTGAATAAATTAAGAATGGACTAGACCGACCCACGTGAAAAATGGGATTAAGGCTCATATTTTATAAAGCGATCTCAAGATTTTGAGAGCAGTATTAAGTACGGATTTGACAGACCGTTTTGTACTGAAATGACATTTCTGATACGAACTTAAACTCGCTGTCACTCTTGAGAGCTGATTATAAATACGGGCCTAAATGACATATGGATAGATCTTGTAGTTTATTATATTGACAAAGAAGTGCTCTGCTCGTATGACCTTACTTACCGAACTATTTTAGACCAATGTCTTACAAATTTGATAATAGAGCCAGCAAAATTATGAACATATTGTTTATAGATACCTACTACGTAATGCATTATATTAAATTACAGACATACATAAAATCACGCCTTTATCCCAAATGGGGTAGGCAGAGCGAAAACGACCTAAATAAGGTCGTCCCGCCACGTCTGACAAGTTTTGAGGGCTATTAATTACAGATGATTATGTAGGTAGTGTATTGCTTTAATGACGGGTTGTCAGCCCATCGCCTAAATTGCAATAATTGAAACCCTCGTATCCCTTAGCTGGTTTTTACATCGCTCCCAGTCCAGCATGGAAGCATATATATTAAATTAATCCCAACACAATCAAATTTACTAAATGTTCCTATGGAATGGTCGATCCTGAACAACGAAATGAATTCCTTTGAATCAGATCTTCAATAGATTAAATACTCCATAAGCTTCATAATAAGATCAATTTGAGAGCTCATTCAGTCATCATTTCTTATTACAAATGGTTGATGGTAAATCATGGCTGGTGAATGGTTTATTAGTTTTTGTAAGGCGACAGAATACGAATGATGCCCTGATGGGTAATCATCATCATTTGAGCTTTAAGTTTGATGGTATTTTCATTGTTGGATCTTAAAATGGTTAAGTGTTTTTATTTCAATCATGTAAGCAAGTTAATGTGTATGTCTCTGCGATTGCAAGAAGACCGCAAAGTTTAGGTATGCTTCGGTATATGTGCTTGTAAAAGCAAAGCAAATTTTTCTACAAATAAATCTCATTCATTTATTGTTTTAATCTATTTCTTACTTAGACGAAATAAATTTTCTAAGAAGGTGCATTTTTTTTTACATTTGAACTTAATGTTTCTTGCTGTTTGTTATCAACAGCTCACACATCACCATGAGATCATGATCAGTGTATTACAATCGCACCAGCATCAGATGTCTTCAGTTTGTTTCCTAACAGCCCTTCAGTTTTATAAACAAAAAGGATTGAATATCGGTTAATTTGACCGCTATGTATTTTTTAGATGGATGTTTTAAGAAGCAGCATAGCGGTTTCAAGTAACATGTACTTATTTTTTTCCACATTGTTGTATGTATTTCAAAACCGGATATTCAAACCAATAATTTTCTGTTGACCTAATGTTGTTTTATCAGGGAGATTAGTAATAATAATCTTTACCACTCCGGGCCAAGGATGGTCAAGGGTCAATCCATTTCTAAAGATTGACTATTGCAATCAAATGTGAAACCGCGGCATGTGTGATGGGCACCTTTGGTCAAAGGGTGAAACAGGGCGGCCGGTAATTTGAGTCAATTTTTTTTATTTATTTGTTTTCAAGCTATCTCTGAAAACTCCTTTCAGTGCCAAAATTAAGTAAAAATTGTTTTGATCTCTTTAAATACCGGTTTTAAACAGCTTCCCGGATCTATACTGAAGCACTACGTCTGCGCCTGCTGGTGTGTGACCTGATTTCTTTCTAGGACAATGATCAACACACGTGATGGTAAGGTGCAATATGTTGCAATAGGTAAACGGAAGGTTTAGGAACTTGGTGTGCATGCTTCAAAAATATTGTAAACATTATTTTTATTTTCTATACAGTCGATAGCAGTAAACATTGAATAGAAAATTCTTTCTTCCATGCTGGACTTGATCGATAGGCATAGTAGAATGTCAGCTGCGCCTCTAAGACAGTAAAAATATTCGATAGTTCTGGTGTAGATATCTTTTATAATTTCTAGGCGAGGTGCACTTAATGTCGAAAATATTTCTCAATATTTGCCAGTTGTGGTGAAAAAATTGGTTTCCTGATCAAGTATGTAGTTATGTAACGCACGTTTTCCGTTGTTGTCCCATAAATCGTTCAAATTCATTGTTTAACTTTTTTCAGCCACCACTTTTTGTCTTTTCACAAGTTTTACAATCCTTTGCAAGGACACTTTATAGTGCAATAAAACTATAATCACCAGCCATTTTAAACAATAGCCCAGAAAAAGCCAAGTTGGTCCGATTTCACACTTAAACTTGGACATGTGGTGAACACATTGACATACGCAATAAAATGCGAAGACCTGCCAAGTTAGCCTAAAATAACATAGCTAAGTTTTACTTTAGACCTCCCAAGGGATATTTTAACCGGCTAATCGAAGTAAAAAAGAGGATTTACGAGTATGATGAATTTTAAAAAGGTAGAGCGCGCCTGATACCTACCGATAATTGCGGAATTTATCGAATTATGTAGAGTCAACCAATTAATAAAATTAATGCAACGAAAATTTCAATATTAAAATCGTTTCATCCCAAAATTTACTCTAACACGAACAAAAGGTCACGCCTGTATTTCTAACATGGCAGGCAGAGCATCAGCGAACTCAAAAATGGTGTTTCTGCCACTACGTCTAAAAAATGTTGTGTTATTTTAGAATGAATATACATAGTAACACCCGCATGAGTGTAGCATGGAGAGTTTCTTTGATAATTCAGCTTGCTTCATGGTCTACAAATAGACGGCATGTCAATAGTTTGATCGACGTGAAGTCCTTTGAAGTTCAGCCGCTCTCTTGTATTGTTTACCTGCGCTCGCGCATCGTAGAAAAGCATTTTATAGAGTTACATTGTTTCAGTGCTTTTGTACTGTTTATTTTATTACTATAAAAATAATATTCATATTGAAGACACTGAAGTATCGTAAAATTGATTATGTTTTCATTAGAATTAAGGATTGAGAATGTTCCCAAAATAACCTGACTGACTTTGTTATAAATTATTAGAAAGTTATTGCTAAACAATAGAACGCAAACAGTCAGAATATATTTACTGCAATTAATGGTAAAAAAACTTATTTATATTATTGGTAAAAGACTACTTTCAGTAGGTATAAATTAGAGAACTCTACATCTGCCCAAACGTAGTAACAATCAAAGAGCGCCATCTACCTTTCACACCTTGAACCACGTGCAACCTGCTCTACGTTAAACCATAACAAAGACGACAACAATCCCAGTGCATAGTGGAAAAGAGACAGCAAGATTTACTAGCCACGATCGTGAAAGAGACGACAATGTTGCCTCAATACCGGTCAGCATTGCAAGGTCGACTGTCGGGGTTAGTGACACTGGCTGCGTTTGCGCACATTGCGTGTTATACAGGGTATAAATAAAAGTTCTGCGCTCCTTTAAACCACGTGTATTATAATAAGTGATAAACAACTTTCGCAAAGCAGAAAAATTTTAGCTCGAAAAGAGTTGACTTTCTCCTTTTCAAAATATTCTTAGAGCTGAGGTTGTTTGGTATCCGTTCATAATATGTACTTTTTTTACATTCTGTTTAGTATAGTCTATGTTGCGTGCTAAATCCTCATGTGTCGATTGCTAGGAACTAAACGACTATTGATTTTTAATCGACTGATAAGCAGATAATTGCGTTTATTGCAAAGTGCATTATGGAAAGGTGTAATCTTATGTTTTTAGATAGAATTATGCAGAATAGCAAATTATCAAAATATACTTTTCCAGCTCCATTTAACGTACTAGCTCAAAGCATGCGAGTAAAGATAGTTTCGGTCCCATTCGTGTGAGAAGATGCAGTACAAAAGCGTACTGGAATTCACGTCATATAAATCAAACCGAATCACGCCTTTCAATCATAGATCCTAACGGATATTGCACATCTACCCGCACCGCTGCTGTGATTGAATTGGAGATAGCTCGTGTGAACTGCGCGCGCGCATGCCATAGCGATGCGGTTCCGATAGGCTATTTGTTTCAATTGGCATGTGAATGTGATAGTTCACTAGGATAGTTGGATATAATGTACCATCGGGAAGTGGTAAAAAGGGTAGCCTATTTAGGCAAAAATCGCTGTATTTGGAAGAAAAACTATCAGTGAACCTAAGTATGCTTAAGTTAAATAAATTGATCCTGTAAGTGGGTGGCCTTTATCTAGGACGGAAGCTATGGCTTTTAAAAGACAGTTATATTTCAACCCTTTCAAAGAGCTACTAGTTTTACGAGACAATAAAACGATCTTCCTTTCGGCAAAGCACTTTGCGGTCGTTTCTCTTCACAACTGTTGTTATTGTAAGCAGCGCCATCTAGCGACAGCTGGCTAAACTTCTTTGTACGCGAGTGTAGAGTTTGGCCAACCGCGCGTGCGCAGCCCGTAGTAGGCCGTTTTGTTTACAAGGTAGAGTCGCTTGGTGGAGCGAGGAGGACCGAGAAAGTTTATAGAACTTTTATTTGGGCTATCTTTCTGATTAAAAGGACTTTTAAAAATGTTATTATTTTATAAACAAGCAATGACTTATAAAAAAAGGTTTCAGTTAAGATAAAGTTAGATTCTTACCTTTTGTAATTATTGTATAGTTTATAAATTAACTTTTAAGTATTTTTTTTTATATTACCTTTGCGTAGTCCACCGGAGATGCGTTCACTGGACAAGTGAACAATCCCTCACTGAAACAATACAAAAAAATATGCAATATAATTTGAGTAAAATAAATTTTAAACACTGGATGGAGTAATAGGATTTATGATTATGAAAAGGGATGCACATGGAAATTATTATTATTAAAATTTATAGTTTCTATTCTACAAAAATATAATAAAATACTTTCTTAAAAGTTATTTGAATTTGATCCAAAATATTTTATAATGGAAAGTTTTTTTTAATTATTTTTAGGAAAGTAGAGTTCCGTATTTGGTTTGGTAAGAACGTGGCAAACTAATCAATTTTAAAGTTAATTAGGGCCATGTACATAAAGCAGCATTTTTGCATAATAATAAGAGTGCAACTAAAATTATACTATTATTTATTTTAGGATGAGTAACAATAATAAAGTCATAACGTCAGCAGAACAATAAAATTCGCACGCAGGCAGGATCGTTGTAGCGTCGGCATAATAATTGTTGGCCATTGTTTTATTTTATACAATGCTTGTTTTTTATTAGTATTTTGATGTGTCGTTGTTTTTGTTTGATTAACTTTACTTACGCCGTTTATGAAACGACGAATAATTTTATATTATTTACATTTTAATAATAGAGAACTTGCCTTTGCCTTTGTCTAAGGTTAGTATCAAATAAAATACTAATGGGTTTTTCTCCACAAACAAACGTTTATTCTCTATAGTTAGAAGTGTTCTGTAGGTCTGTGGCTTCTAGTTTTAACAAAACTTTTGGGTAAATTCTACTAATCTCGACTCTACCAAACTACTGGTCAATACTAGAGTGAAAAGTAAATAATTTAAAAAAAAACTGTTCATCGTAGAGTTCCTATTAAATATTACAAGAATCTTAACGAGGAAATAGGTATACCTACAATTTACCAGTTTTCAAATATATCAGAATATTCAAGATGGCACATTCTGATTTCTCTACCAAAACTTCAAACGATTTTCCATCGGGATCCATTACAAATTTAAGTATGTGATGTCTCATTATGAAATAATGCGCAGTAGTGATGCGACATGTCGATAAGTTTTAGTTCGACTACACTTTGCAACCGTATTGAACGTACTTTTTACTCAAGAAAAATCTTATTCTCGCGGGAAAACTCATTTAGCGTGGGTGAAACCGCGGGCGGAGAGCTAGTTTATAATATTCCTTTTCTAAAAAGCAAATTATGAACAGAATAATCACATCTTAAATGGCTTCAATCTTAGAATTGGGCTGAATCTCAATTTTCATTTATAACGTGTAGGTTTGTCTGATTGAATTGCAAAAACAGAGACTTAATTTCCAGGTCAAAAATCTATCGATACCATCCCATCACTACTGATGTATGTAAGACATCCGAGCGGTCCGTCTGTCCGTCCGTTGCTCGTTCCGCAGCCGTATGCGATAATTGCATCAACTGCATCCATAATCACATCAATTGCATTCATAATCGCATTAATTGTTATCCGATGTGTGATGGACTGGTGTTAGCAGTTGGCAGTTAGAGAGGAGAGATTAGCCGGGATTTTCCAGTGCGTGTATCTGTAACTGTCTTGACTTGACTAGTGATATTATCTTGGCCTGAAGTGAGGTTTACAGTGCGACCGAGATGTCTGTTCAGCTGAGAGCGTCGCCACTATAGCTGTTATCGCTTCATTTCTGTCAGTGTAACCATAACCAAATTTTAGTTCCAAATATCGTTACCTGAACAGATAAGTCGAGTTACAAGAAAGATAGGGATTGTTCTTGACTCTCTCTAGGCTAGAGACGACCAAATAGAGTCTTCTTTGAATTGGCTACTTTCCAACTAGTCAAATCAGCAACTTTTTATGAAATGTTAAAAACGCTTTTTTGTATGAAAATAGTGAGTTATGACGTCACATTTTAATAAATATTGACTACTCATATAAATAACTTATATACTTTTAACTCGATTATTAAAATCTAAATGTGCATTTTTTTTAAATGATGAATGAAATCCACAAAATTTTTAGCCATCAGTTTTAAGTATAAACGTTTTGAATTTTTTCAGCTACCCAGTCAAGTACCCAATTCTTTGATTGACCGGGCACATCCAGAAGCTTAGGCTCGTATTTATAAAGCGATCTCAAGATCTAGAGCAATATTGAGTGCGGATTTGACAGGTAATTTTGTACTGGAATGACATTTCGGATATGAACTCAAACTCGCTGTCATTCTTGAGAGCTGATTATAAATACGGGCCTTGGGTATGCCACATAATTTCAGTCAGTTTGCGTGTTTTTGTAACTTTTTTTTTTATATTTTTTAAAAGAGACGTAAGGGTTCCCCAAGAAAAGAACCGGTATGTATAATATAACCTTGATTTTAGAAATCATCACTTGCTGCTTTAAAAATTAATATTTGTCTTCGTCATAATTTGCCACAAAAAATTAAAACTGCGCGTACGCAAAACTCATTACAATAGTACATTACGATACAAGTGCGGTGCGTTGATAGTTACAGCCGAGGCGATATTGCTAGCCCGAGCCGTAGGCGAGGGCTACAAGAAAGCAGAGGCTGTAATTATCAAACCGCACGTATGTCGTACGACGTTTTATAACATATTTGCGAGGAAATAGCTAAAAAATTAAAACAATATAGCGAAAAGAAAAAAAAGCGAGGAATAATTTTTACTCGTTCACAAATTAGCGATGCGCGCGCATCCACAGGGGTACGTTCAGTCGACCCAGTTCGATATTTATACCGATCGAATCTTATACTAGTGGGACGCACTGAACGTGCACCTTAGCTGCTGTCAGATAAAACTTCACTTCCGGTGCGCCTCTGAACGGGCCGGATAAAAATTAACCTAGTCGAAATTTCGTCTGCCAGGTGTCTCTGAACGGGCAATATAATTTTTAACCAGGTTAAATTTCGATCGATCGAGCGGCTCTGAACGTACCCCAGATTACCTAGTATATATCGCGCAGCGCTTTTTTTTTAAGGCAAAGCACAAAAAACCAGCCAGTATTACTAATAAACTAAATTAATATTTTTTTTATTTTTTTACAGATAAATGGTTGTAATTTATTGTAAAAATTAATTAAATCAAAGAATTAAATGTTTATTTTACTATACTTTATCTCCCAAAGTTAATTTTATTTATAAAATGTTGACCACTTTTCTGCCATAAAAACTCTTTGCTAAGATTTAAAAAAGTACCGTTCGATAAACCGTGCGTTTTACCTAATTAAAAAAAAAAACTCGTGTGTTTTACAGCACTCGTGCATTTTACATTACGATTACGCTCAAGTACGTAATAAGATACTATACAATATTGAAATCGGTGTAGTAAGAGACCCTTTACGAGCAAATGTGTTATAAAATGCTTTTACTTTCTTTAAACCACAAACACGATACCCCAATCATATTATACTACCGCAATCTTTCTCTCCATACCATTTAATTACTGATTAATTATTATGCGTAACACGGATCTAAAACTGTTATAAATTAGAAGAAAATAGGCTAATTAGTAATAATGTGTTTTTAATCTATAAAGCCGCAGAGCTTCTTATACATTTCACATTATCATAGTTAATTGCTGACAACACTCTATCACAGACCACAGTATCGAAAACAAAGCATCAAACCATCTGCCAAACCATTCCTTGAATTGAAATACAAAAAGGCTGTAAAATGCAGTGAAGTTACCAGTCATTTCAACTACCGATCGGATAGTCAACCTAATGCGAAATGGACTTTTTTTGTAAAATATGGTAAAAGCAGCTTCCATGCTGGACTGGGAGCGATAGAAAAAACATAGAATGTGCCAGCTGCATCTCTTCCCGTGCATGCTGTAAAAATCAGCTAAGGGAAACGAGGGTTTCAGTGTATTGCAATTTAGGCGATGGGCTGACAACCCGTCACTATATAGCAATATACATAATCATCATCTGTATTAACCCTCAAAACTAGTCAGAAGTGGCGGAACGACCTATGTTTAGGTAGTTTTTGCTCTGCCTACCCCATTAGGGATAAAGGCGTGATTTTATGTATGTATGTATGGTAACAGCAGCTAATTATAAAGTCGTTGACGATACCTGCTATCTTGTAAGTAATAGGTTAGTAAAGCCTGATTTTATGTTTGCTAATTTCACATCCTATTATATCATTATTGAGTGATGTGTGTAAGTAAGTGGGCGCCACTTGACTACCGGTGCAAACTGAAATTTTAAGGTGGGATTTGGATACATTCGTCTGCAGCACAGTAGTTTACTGTAACTTATTTCTACTGTGACTCTATAATGACCATAATGCTATAGCAATCGCTTTTCTTCACACTATATCGAACTTTTTTTTGTTAGTGTATTTCCTGTTTCACACTTGTAGTGGTTTGTCGGTTGTCTCATGATTAGCGATGGGCGGGTGGAAATTTCCCGTGCTCGAAATATTCTCTTCGGAGAATATTCTCGGAAAGTTTCCATTGTGCTCGAAACTTTCCCTGGGACCGAGAACATTCAGTATCGATTATACATTTAATTGTAATCAATGAAAGCTTATTCAGTAATGTGTAAAACTAATAAAAAATCAATAAAACATTATGAAGGTACATTAAATAGCTTGAAACAGCCATAGTAAAGGATTTATTTCAGAAGGTTTTCAATTAAATTATAAGATTTAGATTTAAATGCATCAAAAATACTAGATTTAAGTACAATGAAATGAACTTTACTTTTACGGGTTTTTTCATTCATTGCAACACTGACGACAATTCCACGCTTTTATACTTAAGAATTATATATTAATTTAGTCGTACTACAGCCGGACAAATTTAACCTTTTCGCCGCCACTGACGACGGGTGTAGCCGACAGCTCGCAACTTGCCCTCAGCGCCATAGTCGGCTATAGCCGACAAAAAGTAGTAAACAAATTTATGTTAAAAAACTGGCAATTTTAGAACTGTATATTGTTTTTATTTCGCAAATTTAATCTTGAGGAAATCATTATAATTTTGCAGGTATGTCCCAGTTTTCCGAGAATTTTGATATAATTGCATGCTAAAAGACGGACTGAAAACGCCTGGAAGAGCTATTGGGCAATGAAAGATCTTATGAAAGGTGACTTGCCCCTTACCTTAAAGCGTAAACTCATGGATATGTGCATTCTTCCCATCCTTATCTACGGAGCTCAAACCTGGTCTTTGACTGATGTCCAAAAATTCAAACTCAAGGTTTGCCAACGTTACATGGAGCGCAGCATTCTTGGAGTTAAACTGATCGACCGAGTTCGGAACTCAGTGCTGCATTCCCAAACAAAAATTGTAGACGTAGCTCAGAAGGCTGCCTCCTTGAAGTGGGACTGGGCTGGCCACGTCAACCGTATGCCGAATGTTCTATGGGCTAAAATTACCACCGACTGAGAACCAAATGCAATAAGGCGACGTGGACGACCCCGAAAGAGGTAGCGCGATGAATTGGACGCATATCAAAAAGCATGGCGGGTATTATCAATGGATCGTGAAAAGTGGAAGGAAGGGAGAGAGGCCTTTGCCCTGCAGTGGGACACCACAGGCTCATAAATAAAAATTATAAAAAAAATATATTAAAAGTAAGGATAGGTAGTTACTCTTTGTCGGCAAACCACTTCTTCGGTAAAACATTTAGTTTAGTTGGGTTCTGATTCTATTGTTTGTTGCGCACGTGCACTTTATAGCAGCGATTACATTACCCGGCCGACCAGGCCCGATTTAGGGTAGGGAGCTCAAAACGGCAAGTCTAATCGCAGTAAGGAAGTAAGGATCCTGATTAAGGGCGATCGTGCCGTCCCGACCGTCCTACCTCCTGATTTCGGATGCGAATCGGGTAATGTGATCGCAGTAAGGGAGTAAGGGAGCTCAGTCGCTGCGCGGCGTTCAGTGCGAGCGGACGTTTTTGTCAATTTAGCGGTAATAAAATACGCGTTGAAGATGTCCATCAAACATAGAAATTATATCACTTATACTCACGAGATATAGTATAATATTATTTCTAAGCCACCAAACAAGAAATGCGATTAAATTTTGAATGAATACGTGTATATAGTGAGAGACATGCCGTATCTGATCTCAAATCTATTGCATTTACATCCTAGGCTCCAACAAAAAATGTTTATTTATCTTTTTCTTCATGTCGTGTGAGTTTCGAGTCGATCGACCCGATGAACCCTAATGTCAGAGTTTTCAAACCGCCCAATAGCACACCTAATAAGCCTCTGACATGGTTTGTGTATCGACCCACTGACAAAAACAGCTACCGGGACCGACGGCTTATGTCCTCCGAATCAGGGTTTGTTTTGTTTCATACAATCAGGAGGTTCAGATATTTCAATGGTAGATACTATTAAATGTATGTTTGTTAATTCATTATTTAATTATGACCGCAATGCGGCAAGTTTTGCAGTCGATCAATCGCAGCATGAATAATCATCATAACCAGAGGTCGGAAATTCGGGTGCAAAAAAAGTAAAAAGCCACTGTTTGAGCTACTGAGAGTTGCTACAACCACCTTTTTCAAGATTTTTAGGGCCCCAGTTTATTTTTCTTTTATAATTGTTTTAGTAATGCTAATGTGTTCTTTGCGTCAATATAATTCGAAACTGTTTGATTTTTTTTTATATTTGTTTTAATTTGAAAGATATAAGTAGAAATGTGTTTTCAATGTACTGAAAAATAATAAAAATATAAAAATATCGTTTGATTGTTTGATATTTTTATTGAATACCATTTAGAAATGATTTGTACGATGCTTTTATTATTTTTACACTAAAATTTGAATGGGGTCCCCGGGGGCCCAAAAGTGTTTTATTTCTTAAACAAAAAAATTGCGAGAAAAAAAAATGACAAGATTAAAAAGCGTTTATCTTGTCTTAACCTTGCCAAATACGAATTTTAATTTTAATTTTCTCCGCAATATTTTTTGGGGCCCCCGGGGGCCCCATTCAAATTTTAGTGTAAAAATAATAAAAGCATCATTTTTCAATGGTATTCAATAAAAATATCAAACAATCAAACGATATTTTTATATTTTTATTATTTTTCAGTACATTGAAAACACATTTCTACTTATATCTTTCAAATTAAAACAAATATAAAAAAAAATCAAACAGTTTCGAATTATATTGACGCAAAGAACACATTAGCATTACTAAAACAATTATAAAAGAAAAATAAACTGGGGCCCTAAAAATCTTGAAAAAGGTGGTTGTAGCAACTCTCAGTAGCTCAAACAGTGGCTTTTTACTTTTTCTGCACCCGAATTTCCGACCTCTGATCATAACTTTAGACTATCTTTATTTGAATTCAGCACACAGAGAATATTCTCGAGAATTTTGGGAAACTTACGGAGAATATTCTCGGGAACATAGGAAATATACGAAACGATAAGTGTTTCTGACATGTAAAACATCTAAAACAGTTCATATATTTGAAATTTAGCTATTAGCATATAAAAAGAAAATTAAATCAAGACTTAACACCAATGTTCTCCTAAATTCTCGTTCCATCGGAAACTTTCGAGTGCGTTTCCGAGAATATTCTCGCGCCGGAGAATATTTCGAGAACGGCACAACGCTACTCATGATGATGTATTGGTTTTAGGATTTAACTGTAAGAAATAAATGAAGGCTGAAAAATAATCTTGTAAAATCAGTTTTTTTTTATTCGGATTCGGTTCCTTGTTTCAATTACAGAGGCCTATTAGCTATGCTATTAGGCTGTTTAAAAACTCTGACACCAGGGTTCATCGGGTCGATCGACTAGAAACCCCTATGATATGACAAGAAGAGGTAATACTTAGTTAGGTAACCTGTTTTCCGTCAAAGTGTTCCCAGTGCGTATGTTTTTGAAAATTCCCAACTATTATGTTCATATATGGAACTTAAATTCTAGTAAGGCCTACGCGCATATTTTTTGGGACAAGACTACGCTGAGTCAACACCACAAATTCCAATAATTACCGTTAAAAACAGTCCTATCTATTTCATAGTTACCAAATTGAATACAATATTACATTGATCGTCACCTGAAATTAGATTTTCTAAAATTCAATGGCGTGAAATCTATCCTTGCTTGACTAAACTCTAATTGTTTTGCAATTACTTAGTAACTTACCTACCTATTTTTTTTACTATGTATTTTCAACACTACGTTACGTTCGCTATAAAAACTTCCTTCAGTGATTTAACTATTAATTAGATCCCTTGGTATTAAACGATTAATTACAATTTCTCTCTTTCGTAAGAGTGTATCATAATAGCTAACTCAGTGTCGATTATCCAAGCAACATTATTTTGTGTTTAGCCAAATATTTGACTCTAGTCTAAGCCAGATATAACAGAGACAGGGTTCATCAGAAATTTTTAAAGGGATCCACGCATCCGCATCAATTTTCTTTTCTGACTTCTATTCCACATTACCTGTATAACACTAGCCTAAAATGGTGTTGTCAGATGTTTACCACTAGGAGTTGCTCTCAAATTAGTAGCCAATAGTTAGGGTCAAAGACATCTGTATACCAGCGACAACAGTCCACTGCACTGCAGGACATATTGGTATGGGAATGGCATCAAATCGACCGATGATGCGGCAATTTCTTATAACAACATTTGATACTACCAATTTATGTACTGTAGCTACCTATTTATATGATGGACTGCCATCACTATCGAAGCCGTGTATTTTTTAGCCCCTCCCACTAGCGGTGCAACAAAAAGCGCGGTTTTTCTCGATCCGCCCGTAATTAGAAGATAATGTGAGGAAAAATATGGACCGCCTTCTGCGCGTGCGCACTATGGCGGTTTTTGTCGCGTCTCGTTTCCGGTACAGCGTTTTGCTGGATTCAGGGGTCTTTGGTGAATGTGTTTTTGATAATTGATATATTTATCGGACTTATCACTGGTAAAATCGAGATTTTATAAAGCGACTCTACATTCATCTAGAATTTATTTATTTAAAACCTATAATCATTTAAAAATATAAGAATATATTTTCATCAACTTTTCATCAAAGAATTTTGACCGCACTTGTCAAACTATCAACTTTTTGCCGTAGATAAAATTAAATGACAAGGTGTCATCGGTAGATAAAAAATTTAAGTGAAGGTCGCATAGATGCAACTGGCGTAATGTCTATGGGTGACGCCGATGTCCAGCAGTTGACAATTTTTTTAACGGAAATTCTGATAATGATGATAAGATTTAAAACCTACAGAACCCACCATCCAGTATCAATCTCTATCTCACCACGTTGTCATAATAATCGGTATAATAGGATCAATGGAACGTGAAGTTTGGCGCAGATTTATAGAGTAACCACTACAGCTGCTACATGTTCATTATGATCATGAAGCCATCAATCTTGCTGGTGCATACTGAGATGATCTACTGTTTGTCTTTAATCTTCCGGCAACTGATCTTCTTCTACAAGACTACAATCAACTCGATGATCCCTGGTGACAGAAGTTTTAAACCGCCAAGAGGCCTCTGAAATGGTTTGTGCAACGACCACTATTAATGATTTGATCCATGAGTGAGAGTATAAGCATTATGATCATGAAGCCATCAATCTTGCTGGTGCATACTGAGATGATCTGAGAAGATTTGCTGTTTGTTTATCATCTCCCGGCAACCAGAGAAATATTACATAAAATTGATGTAACCCAAGTTTACTTGCAAAGAGTTGTCATCGTCACCACGCTAAGCTAAGATAAACTACGTGAAAGATCACCAGAGTTATCAAGTTTTGGCAGTCACTGATTCAAAATATTCTAAAACTGCCTAATAAATTGTCTCTGTCATGATTTGTGTAAGCACCAGGACAGAGAGACAGCTTAGGATCACGACCTCCGGATTGGGAGCCTATGGGTTCAGGCCACTAAACCACGGAGGCAACACTTACTCATTCATGTTAAGTTTTTTCAGCTAATAAGGAAATATTACTCATCATTACTTAACCATAATCAGCTTATTACAAGCTCATATAATGCACCCATCACTCGTAGAAGTCGCGCAAATACTATTATGCAGATAACGTTACGGCAACATGTAAATTGCATCAACACGCATGCGCGCGGACATGCGCTTGCGCTGCGCGGAGCTGTCAGATGCGCATTGACATTTCGGTCGGGTGGCGAAAGGTTGTAACTCAGATATTTTCAATTTTGATCTTGAACACATGCCTGTCATTTTTAGGGATACTTCTCTGATTCTTTTTTTTTTGCGATTTTCCGGTCTAGTTTGTTTTGTACGGACATTAATGAGAAAAAAATATTAATATACTTAGTACTTTTGTAAAATATTCATCAGGTAATAGCTAAGGAGCTTTTACTTTTAATTTTCATTGGTAAGTAGCGACGCGTTTGACGTCATTTTGTAAGGATTGCAGGACGTTAATTAATGTGTATTTAAAACTAGTGAAGTACTTAGTTCTGTATATTAATAAATATTTTACAACAGCAATACCTAAGTATTACAAAAGCGCAATAATAAAAATATTTAAAATACAATAAATTTTTATTTTCTTTGAAAAACTAAGTTATCCTCTTTTACCTACTGACCGGCGATTATAATTTATATCGTGTGATGGTCTTGACACTCAACTAGACTTCCTTATTTTTCTACAGTTCATCAACCCTGTTAGTCATACTTGATTAAATATTGACTTTATATGAGTTTGTATGAACCAGTGAGATAATTATGTAATGTTAGTAGTAAGATTAATTTATTTTTATATAATTTGGAGTATGCTCAGTTATTAACTAAAAAAAACATTCTTAGTGGTTTTCATCGGTTGGTAATGTGGAAACCCACCCCTCCCTAATTATTTCGGAAAACCTCGGAAAAACAAGGATAATCTTATGCTAAGAAGAAGAAAATTATACAGATTTATATTTCTTGATTACTTAACATTAGTTACTCAGATCATTGAACTCTATTAATGATTAAAATCAGTAATTAAAAAGCTACATTTTAGTCTTAATAGCATAGTTTAAGGCTAGCTTCCGTCAGATCTAGTCGGATAATTATCCAGACTGATTAGCTTGTATTTATCCAAGTAATGTGTTAACATACCTATGGGGTTAATGACTTGGCATTTTATCTGAGGAACATTAAATGAGCATTCTCACAAATATGTTAACTATAATATACTACTACTACTATAAAAATTACTAAAACTCCACTGCAAGACATGATCCATATTGGTCGGTCCTCCCCCAAATTACGCGGTATCGGCCATAGTTAGTCTATATTTACAACAAAAACTGTTGCCCATTCCTAGGATTTATCCATATTCGTATTTTTTTTATATTATTGACTTCTGCAGAATAGCAATTCAGCCAGTGTTAAGTGTTTTATTTTTTTTATATAAAAAGGAATTTATTTTTATTTTTATTGACATCTATTTATTTTGATTTGACGTCCTCTCTGGAAGAGATGGGACAGTGCTATTCTGACACAGAATCATACGTAACACATTTTATGGTACACTTACTAGTTGTACTTAGTTAAAATAAAACTGGTATTTGCCTAAGTAAATTAAGGAAGTTGTATTGTAACCATGTATCAAATGTCTACTTAATAAAAGGTTCATACTACTAATCATAATAATAGCTGCTTATATTACTTAACAGCTGATAATATTACGAACAAAACATTACGTGCTGTTTGATAGACAAATAGTTTATTGCTGTAAAAAAGTGTTCGTAGCGATTTAGCTACCGACACCTAATAATCGGTGGATTTCTTACTTCAAAGAGAGTGATTTATGGTATTATGTCATAGGAGTGTTACGTGAAAGTACTTGGCATAATAATGTTGGTTGATCGTATTCATTATCATAATAAGACTGTTTTGACTAGCCATTCTTGCAGACAGTTTATAATCAGCCATTTGGCTTTGAAATACTCCTTTAAGACCATTTGGTCGATTTAAAAAAAAATTGACTTCCCAAAAAGTATATACCCTTCCTAAGCTTGACATACAGGTTTATAAAATCAAATATAAATTAAATAAAACTACAGACTAAGTAGCAACCAAAAATTGGACGTTGACCCTCAGTGATTTTTAAATTTGGTTTTTAGAAAGAAGTATCCAAAAATTGAGCCCATTTATTTCACAGACGCTCTAGCTAGATTGATTTCTGATAAACTCATTTTGTTCGCAGTATTCTTTCATTATCGTAAAATTAACGTTCAAAAAGGTCGTTTTCAACCTTGTTTCTGTGACAAACAAAACAGTAAGTAACTTAATAGTGCGGATACAAACAGAACTCGATGAGCTTGCACTCCCTGATCGATGGTTGGATCAATCGGTCGGGTTGGATGGTCGGTCGGCGGCGCGGGCGCATGCGGTTTCCCAGCGGTGTGGGTTACAGCTGGACTGAACTGTTGTTTTGTTTGTTCGTTGATTTTATAGCTAGGTACATTAAATTACGCCTCTATCTTTTACGGGATTTGTAGCATTGAGCTTTAACGATTTAAAAAAAAAAAACGCCATTATCTGCCAAAACTTTAGCAAAATGTTTTTTTCAGATTAAACCGGTTATTTTAAATAGATAAGGAGGAATATTCCCTCAAGCAAAAAAAATTTAAGTTTTAAGTAAGAAAACAGCTGAATAACACCTTAAATATTATCTTATCATGCAGTTCCGACTTTTGCAATAGCAATAGAAAATGTCAATATTAGCAACCAAAGTGGTTTTTATGAGTAACTTTACGATACAAGCAAGATACAAGTGACATTTGGATTACAATTATCAAAATACTTTGCAATCGAAGCCTTATTTAATTATTCTTAGCTGTATAAAATTAAACTGCCTAACTTACATGCCAAGCATGATTCTTCTTAAAAACAGAACTACTTGATATATTTTAATTTAACATCATGTCGATTGTCCCCCACCTATTTCTTTCAAACTATTTTAGATGGTGAGGGCAATTTAGTAAGAGTATAACTTAACTATATCTCAGATAAAATTATTGCCGTCCCTTTCTGTTCTCTCGTGATAGAAAATGACAGGTTAAATCGCATCATTTGCAACGCCAAATTGCATTCAGGCTCGTATTTATAAAGCGATCTCAAGATTGAGAGCAATATTAAGTGCGGATTTGACAGGTGATTTTGTACTGGAATGACATTAAATTTCTGATACGACCTCGTTGTCACTCTTGAGAGCTGATTTTAAATACGGGCCTCAGTGTCTGGTAGGTCGATTCTATCTAGCACATTCTGTTGCCAGGTGAAAGAGAATGCAGTGGGGCGGTTAAAGTGTTAACAAGGCTGTGGCAGGTTCCCTGGGTTTTATGCATATTGTATGTGGCGTTAAGACACCCAAGACTAAAGATAAATAATGCAACGTTTGCATATCATTGGCATAGTTGCACTTGCGCCTGCGCCTACAGCACCCACGATCACATTTTATATGCAGTTTTACGCAGACATTTAGGATTTGTGGAATACTTCGGAATGTCATAAGTTGCTGTTGATATTTCGTGGGTGCTATGGTATTTGTAATGAAAATGGTAAAATTGTACGATGAAGTAAATAGCTTGTGCCTTAATAAGCTTAAGAGCATATATTTATTATCCAATCCAATGTAGGTAGATGACAGCTTCCACGTATAATTACTATCCTCGACTATAATAGAAGCCTAAGACTTAGGCCCGTGTTTATAAACAGCTCTCAAGTGAGACAGCGAGTTTGAGTTCGTACTTATCAGAAATGTCATTTCAGTACAAAACGATCTGTCAAATCCAGGCTTAATATTGATCTCAATCTTGATATTGCTTTATAAATACGAGCCTCCTAAACTCCTAAGGGTAAACTATATTAATTAGCCGTAGGTCAAACCACGGGGTGGAAAGCTAACATAATAAAAATATTGACTTATTTTGAAGGCACGCAATTTAGTCTGAGCAACAATATCATTCCTCCCAAGGCACAATTTAAAATCTTCACCCATTTTAAGAGAACAGCATAGCGTAAATAATCTCCGTATCTAAACTGACAACAAATTGATAGATGCAATAACTTTTTATTGGATAATATTCTTTTTTATTATTCGTATCCGTATTGTTTTGAAGAAACATCTCATCGTCTTTTAAATCTATATTCATAGATATTTTTTCTAGTTTTTACACTTTAATGTGTTGAATTTGCGTCTACCTATAGTTTAGACTGTGTCGAAGACGTCAAAGATCTTTGAAACTAGTATTACACTCCAAGACTGCCGTTCTAGCTATTACATCATTTCAACAAAAATATATACATATGTACATACATAATATGTATGTATGTAATATGTAATCACGTCTTTACCCCTAATGGGGTAGACAGAGACAAATAAAGGTTATTCCAGATGGATCTGTATATTGCTAAAGTGACAGGTTGTCAGACCATCGCCTAAATTACAATACTGAAACCCTCGAATCCCTTAGCTGCTTTTTACAGAATGCCCGGGAGGGGATGCAGCTGGCACATTCTGTGTGTTTCTTTCACTCACAGGTCAGCATGGAAGTTTACAAAAATATAATAATAATGAAGATTTTAAAAGAAATCTCTCAATGTAAGAAAAACAGCTTCAAGTCAGTTTTCATTTAGCTTATACAAACCATGGATGCGCAGGCGCAGACACGAATAGGTACCGTTGAGTATTCACACGCACTATTTAATATACTTGTACGTATGATATTTATACATCTTGTATTTGTAATTAATATTATCTAGTCATGTAGGTGTTATTTACATAGTTCTTGTGTGGGTGGGAGTGATAAATTATATTGAGAAGTATCACTTTGCTGATATCTAAAAGCGTACCTATAATAACTACGGTTATAATATTGCAGCTGTAAAAAATATTTTAAGTAAATCAAGGATCAAATAACAAACAACAATTCTACAATCAAAAATTTAAAAAAATATCTGTAGTTATGTTCACACAAAATATGTATCTGTTTTTCTCTGCGGAAATACATTTGGTAGTGCTAACATAACATGGCATCAAGTGGGCACAAAAAAAAAGAAGATAACGCACTGTATGGTCACATATTTATAATAGGCACTTTATCCATTTTAAATATAGACTGACTGGTCCTATCTAGGCTTATTGCTAGTTCTCAGTAGTAAATCAGTAAGTAGAAAATAGTCGCGTATAACGGGTCGACAGCTTCTGCTCCATGACTATTATTTTCACATTATCAGTGTCTTAGTGTTGTTCTAGGAAGAGGAGACTGCATGTAATATGACCCTTTATGTGTAACATGTTCATATTAGGCTCGTATTTATAAAGCAATCTCAAGATTGAGAGCAATATTAAGTTTGGATTTGACAGGTCGTTTTGTACTGAAATGACATTTCTGATACAAACTCAAATTCGCTGTCACTCTTGAGAGCTGATTATAAATACGACCCTTAGAAACATTATCTAACGGAATTGCGTTTTTTTAACGCTAAAGGATTTTTTATATATATTTTTCCGGTGTTCCAAAACACCGTTTAACATAGGTTGAAAAGTAATAAAAAATTACCTCCCATACAAAATGCATCAGCTGATACGACATTTAGTATGGAAAGTCAAAGGGACATGTAATATTTTTTTCACATTTCGATATATGTTCCTTGGAAAAAGTTGTTCAGTTTCATGGACAGATTATTTCTTCTTAAATTTAAGTGCTAGGCACTTGTCGGTGGAGTAATCGCCAACTTTCTCTGTCTTCTGCCAACGATTTCACTTCAGATTCAAATCCTTATAAATATTTTTTCCGCGTTACACGTTGTAATTAATTGTATAAAAATCTTGTCTGGAAGACTACGTAATTTATTATTCATTTATCATATCACTTAATATTTTACAATATATTTATGTTGACATTTATTTATTGTAAAGTCTTTATTTTAAGTTATCTTATTGTTATAATGAACATTAATTTGCGCGATTCTCGTAATTAATCATTACGTTCTATTTATAAACTGACATTTTATCATTGTTACTTTGTATCAATGGCTTTGTATTCTAAACTTTAATGCAGTAAATAAATGAGTTTTTAACGCTATAAATTGGATAAAATATTTTTTAAGTTATCCTATGTTTGACAGTAGTTTTAACAGTAAAATACAGTTTTCAATTTATTTTATTAAGTTCGAACTATAAGAATATTTAGACAAAAATAAGATCTTGCTTAGCACACAATAAAAATTGGGTGTAATACCATAAAATCCCATTTAAATTTTCTAACATTATGAAATCAATGCTATCACCAGTCGACTTCCTGATCGCTGATCGTCGCTTGCGCATATCTGGTTTATCCGTTAGTTTCCAGACACTTTACTTCTTCCTCTGAGACCAGTCGAGGATGAGGGCGATTCGGCGTTGTAAAGGCCACGACTTACGAGTAACTAATATAACTCAATTCCTGTAATTTTTCTATCATAAGAAAACAGAAAAGGACAGAAATAGTTTTGATTGAGATTCAGTTAAGTAGTGTTCCTACCAAATTGCCTTCACTTCAATATCCACGGAATAGGTATATTAGCATGGTGAAGTGTTTAATATAAGATTTGGTATTTTTTAAATGTTTTTTCTCCTGACTCTAGTCTTGATCAAAGTCGACAGAGTCAGAGTCAACTATAAAAGGAGTTCATCTAGAAGATTCTTCTCACCCTGTTCCTTGATTTAAAGATTTTACATAATAACATACTAAAAATACGCGTCTGACAAGGGAAATTTTAGATTGAAATGTGTATCGCTTTTGTGACAGGTTGTCAGCCCATCGTCTTAATCACAAACCCTCGAATTCATTTGCTGAAAGTTTTTAATAAAATACTTATTCAAAATTCATCTATTTAATTTATAGCCTGCAAGTGAGTGATCATCTTACGTAAGGTGAATTTATTTTTGGATCTCCTTCCCCCCGTCATAGGCCCGTATTTATGATCAGCACTTGAGACTGACAGCGAGTTTAAGTTCGTATCAGAAATGTCATTTCAGTACAAAACGACCTGTCAAATCCATACTTAATATTGCTCTCAATCTTGAGATCGATTTATAAATACGGGCCGTAGTAAGACGTCGTGAGGTTTGCCATGTTTTGTTGTCTAGTGTAAAACCCGACAATGTAACGTAATACCTCACATAAAACCAAAGCAAAGAAAAATTGTTTACGTAAATATCCTGGGAAGCCCAGCCTAAATTTATAGGAGGATATATAAGAATATTAATAGGAATATAAACACACGTGTGATACTTAGAGGAAGACCGGGCTAAATAGATATTTGTGCGGAAAAAGAAAAACTGACATTATACTCAATTAGAGGCACAAATAATAATCTAAAAGAGAGTCGGCCAATTAAGTTATGAAAATATTTACGACAAATTTTCCCTAAAAGCAATGATATGATAAAAAAAATAGCAAGTACTGCTAATTTAAAAAGTAAAGCTCGCATACTATGTTACCTGATTGCCTAGCTGGAAGATTTCTTTACTCGGAGAGCACGTTAAGCTATTGGTCTTGAAAGTTATTTAAGAACAGCCGTTACAAAAACCATTTAATGATGCCTCCTTAACAGTTTGAAAAATCCGGACGAAAGGGTCAGGTCTTTCTACAGTTCTAGTTCCTACTTATGAAGGAAACAATGGCTCAAAATAGTATTCCTTCCCCAGCTTCCTCCAAAGTAATCTTAAAAAAATAATGGTGTTGTTACGTCATTCCCATGCCACGCATCATTGCTTTTACGTACGCATTTAGCGTAAACACCATAAAATAGATCATTTTTAATATAAAATGCTGAAACCATAGACGCAGACATCAAATAGTGTTCTGGCATAGCACAGTAAGTTGCTCCAAGATACAAAACTGGTGAATAAGAAACTGACAAATAAAAAACAGACGAAGAAGATGATACTACATTTAACAAATATGAAGAATTCAGTATTGTGTCTACTTTTAATCATGTATATCATCCAATATTGTACTGGCAAACCAGTATGTGAAGATAAAGAACAGTGTGGCAAAGAAAATATACAACAGGATACTAAATTTAATATTAAAATAGGTGGTTGCAGTCCTAATGTTAAAACTAAAGTCCACGAGGAACAAAATGAAGTTTTTAACAATAGAAAAGATGGCGGCTATGAAATAGAAATACATGGAACCGATGAAAATGAAGTGAATAATTTTGAGGATAGAATCGCGACTGCATTCAACGGCGGCGAATGCCCGGCAGGTAAATGTAGGAGTGACATCAATGGTTGTATTTCGTGTGAACCATTAATACCATGGTAGAAAATTATAATAAATACGAGTATCCAAAGAAATTATCACTTGTGTAGGTCTGCTGTTCTTTATGGAAATAAGCACTGCGTATTGTATCTGTTCCATATGTTATTTCTGTGTACCTACAATACTTTTTTAAGTAAATAAATGTATTGTGCTTTTTATATTTATGATTATTTAAAATGTGTTTTTATTAATACATTATTTGATGAAAATACAAACATAAAAACATTTTTTAAACTTGGAGAAGCATTAACATTATTATATCGAAATCGATTTTTAAGTCGCTTCAAGCTGTCAAAATTTCCATTTGAAAACGTCAATTTAATGTCAAATCCCATACATTATTATACATTTGTTTGACAGCTCAAACGACTGGTTAAGTCTAATAATAGTGCAATAATCAAAATTACCTTTCTCTACATAACTAAATTAAAACAAATGCTCAAAAACACTGAAACCGGAATAAAATTATGATAGTTATCGAGAAATGCCAATAATTAAATATTTAGGTACTTATTTAATTTTTATCACCGTATAAAATAACTGTAATTCGTAATACCAATAACATTAAAAGTAGTTTAAAAAATCAGAATAAGTACCAGTTCAAAAAAGCTAATAATTAAAAGATACATTTTTAATTATTGCTTGCAATTACTAAGATAATTTTAATTAGGGATGACTTCATTATCATTAACCTGTTCTCTTTCCGAAAACAGATTTAAATAAATCCATAAAAGTTCACATAAAGCCAAACGTAACGTAACATTTATTATTTTTGCAATAAAAAAAAGGTTAAATCAAAACAATAAACCTTAATAAAAGAAATGAATTTGCTGCAAATATCAAGGTAAAATAGTAAAACAAGTTAAACTCAAGTAATTATTTAAATGTCATTGTTAAATAACAAGAGAAAATGTATTGGGAAAATGTTAAACCTGTAAGTTAAGTTCACCGAAAGCTTTAACAAAGGAAGTGAAAATATAGAATGTACCAGCTGGCATTCTTCCTAAGCATACAGTAAGAAACAGTTCAGCTGAGTGTATTAAATTTTGGCAATATATGTTTAGCATTGATGATTAGGTACAACCTGTCACTTGCTTCAATTTTTTTTTACCATTTAATATGCAAATGAACTAAAAGTCAAAACGGTGTTACATAGAGCTTCCATACATTGTATGGTATGCGTAAACGCATCCCTAACAACACCGGCTAGGGAAAGGACATGTTTGCATACAAATCGATATGTTACGGGGCAAGTCTGCTAGGTGAACATTTTTAATTATTTCCAACAAAACTACGCAAAAGTTATTGTTGCAATTCTTGCTTTTTTTTTTATATACCTATACTTGTTGCTCTATTTATTTACGCCTGCCGTTGAAGAAAAAAAGTTATTTTGTCATATTTGTACCATTTAAATTAAACGATGAAATAAATATTTGCTGTGCTAATGCCCTTCCTACACAAATATTATCTAAGAGTTAACTAGATTTTACGTACTTTTAAATGTAATAAACCTTTGCTTGAATAAAAAATGAGCTATAACAAGAATAGACCGCATTCGAACTTGCCACGCAACAACACTTAGCAGGACTCCGCTAACTCACCTGTTCACTTTGAACAAAAGTCCCACAGGGGTCATCTCCAACTCTATTGTCTTTCCAACACTTCACTTAATAAAAAAAAAAACAGTTCGATTTTACTCAAAAAGTCTAATTTTATCTTTTGTAAACTACAAAAGATTCGAATTTTAAAACGACTGTCACTTTAAAAATCAAAATAGAGTTCCAATTTCAAATTAAAAACTGACGTCTTTAATCGAAATGGCGCGTTCTATTTTTAAATTCAGGGCGCGTTCGTATTATCGCAATTTCGTATCGTACTGGCTGTCAAGAGCGTATGATCAGATCAATCGACGCGTGGTGGTGGGACGGCGGTCGCGACCGTTCTGCGACGGTAACCTGGTGGTGGACGGTGACAAACAGTCACCAGACAATAGCCAGGTTAATTATACAGGTTTCTGTTCATTTGTACACGTAGCAGGTGGGAAGACCTTAACAATGTTAGGGTTTTGAACTGTTCGTGTACAGGCGGCGAAATATTGGTTGGAAGCATGATAGCAACAAATTAGAAGATAACTTTGGTACTGAAGGTAATAGCACTTACCTACGAGTACTTATACGACAGGTAATAGAATCAGTAAAAGGGAAGCTAGAGGGAAATAGAGGGATAGAAGACCTTACCTTAAAAGCAAAGCACATATACACATAGATCAAGTAAAATAAGAAATAATGAGAAGGCACAATTTATAGTAATAGAATAGTAATGCTCCCAAAAAGAAAATATATTATACTTTACAAGTGAGGTTAACAACCAGACACCCAGGTTTAACCTAAATCAAAATTTAGACATGATGTCATTCTTAAATCCTGCTCTACAGGCAGTTACATTTTTTTTAATCAAACTGTACTAATTTACAAATGTGACATAAGTTTTAGTTTGACCGATTGACTAATGGGAAAGCTAATTCATTCAAATGAGTTTGGAGTGTCCTATAGCTTTAAGACACCTATTTGTTATGAAGATTGTTCCACACACCTATGGAACAAAGCAAGCTGTTTTTCGCCGGACTAAGGTGCATAGCTGGTTGCAGGACAAGCAAGAAAGTAGTAAATAGGAGGACCAGGGGCTGCTCCTAGAAAGTTGAATTCCGTTCCATTCCAACAAGCTAAGCTCACAAGAGCAAAGAAACTAGCTTTACCCATATTCTTTGAGTCGTCTACAATATCTCAAAATCCTCAGTTACTATCTCCCGGAAACACTTCCCACCAAACCACACCTTTGAAAATCTTTTATTTTTTAATTACATAGGCTATTGGCTTCTACGTTATGGTTTTTTTTTATTGAATCCACATCCGCGCACGCGCATCGCAGGATATACCACAAACCAATATTTCCCTTTTAACTGAATGATCCGTATTTCGATCGAAATAAGGTTCCATTTTCTCTACCCGGACCAATTTTGACGTTCTCTGTTTCAAGAGAATAAAGGTAAGTTTCAGTTTTTTTTTTAAATAAAGGCACTTGGGTAAAATATCGTTATGTCCGACTTTACTAACAAAATGGTTGGCCTTTTGTAGCTTTCTTTCTAAAGTATGTCTAGTTTCTCTATTTCTAAAACTTTAAGGTTCATTTTAAAAACTTTTCGGTGCATGGTTTTGATGCAATTCCTTTTCTCGTCTGTCACATTATTGGTTCGCTGGAGGAGTAATAACATAATGTCTTTATCTTTACACTGCTTTTTGCTCTTGTCTTGAAATATTGTGGCTAGATTCGGCGAGCCCATTTTATACTAGGGCAATGGGCAATAGTTTCATACCCTAGTGGATAACTCTTAAAACAATAAAGAATATAATATGACTTTTCAAAATATTGTAGGTTGGTATTCATCTGTTTTAAAGCGGAAGGTGGAAATTCCTTCTGTCTTATGAATGACAATGGTTAACTTATGTTCAGAATAAGAAAAATACAGTAGCTACAGAAATACTCCTTACGAGAATTAGACTTTACATATTTGCTTAGACGCCTAGATCGATACCGCATAATTAAACAATTCTTATTATAATCTGCATTCTACGAATTAAAAAAAGAATCGATCCCTTAAGTCCTTCAACAGCCTTGGATTATAGTCTCGAAGTTTTTGCATCACATTTTTAATGATACATTGAACGTGTCCAAACCCGTAAATAGTGTTGTCGGCATATCGATAGTTTTAGGCTTAGTAGTCTCACTCGAATGAAGCCGGGTCAAAGTAAAAATCAACTAAAAGTTAGTGTTAAGTTAAGAATTGTCAGCTGCGTTTCCTGTGTGAATGTGAACATCTTACACCGCGTTGCCAATATGCCTGATGAGTATGACAATCACCTCGCGATAGAAGCCTTTATGTTCAGCAATGGATTGTTACTACTAACATCAGCAGGGTAGTAATAGCTAACAACCATTTCTCTTTAAAGTAGCTCTCATAGTCAGGCATGGCAAAAACGCTTTTTACTAAACATTTGAGATACTCTGCCTATCGATAATTTTGATCTGCTATCGATACTCGATCTAATTAACTGTCAACACTATGCATCTTCCAGCTGGTCAGCATACCACTAATCAGAGGAGCAGCTGTTCCAGGGCTTGACTGCAAAACTGGCCAGTCTAGTGGCAAGTCTAGTAGTTATTTATAATCGTACCGGTAATCCGGTATGTGATGGATTGGCAGGGATAAATTTTTAAATTTCGATTACGGCCGTTGTTTGTCCTGTGTTGTGTGTATTTTTCGATTAAAAAGTCTATCGTAGACTATTATAGAGAGAGGGTTAGGAGTGGTATATAAAATAGAGCATTTTTCGTGCTCTGGAAGGCGCTTCAAACCTTCAGCCTCCGATATTAGTAGCAGCAAAAATCATGACTTAACTAATATAAGTCTATACCTGTAATTTTCTATCATGAGAGCATAGAAAGGAATAGCAATAATTTTAGTGGAGCTTATGTCATTCTTGACCAATTTAAAAAAAAACAGTGAATTATAACTCCTTTTACCATAACTTTAACCTCCGCATACTGTAGCATAACCTATGGCTGGCCGTAGCTTGGCCGCTATTTTTGTCTGACTTCGTTTTTATGACCAGCACTTGTGAGACTGACAGCGAGTTTAAGTTCGTATCAGAAATGTCATTTCAGTACAAAACGACCTGTCAAATCCATACTTAATATTGCTCTCAATCTTGAGATCGATTTATAAATACGAGCCATAAGTTTACAACAACGATACTACCTTAGCAATACCTTTAACACAAGGTCGTGTGATTGCAACATTCGCAGTGCAGAAAATCTTTCACTGGTCTAGTTGAAGTGGCCTTTAGGTTCCGTTTAGGCAATAAATGTTGGCTAGCTAAAGGATTATAGCGATTATTTGTTCCAGATAGATTTTAATATTCAAGAGAGTATGGTAAACGACAAAGGTCATGAATTTCATGAATCAAGAATTCTCTGTTTTTATTTTTACCATTTTTCACCACGTAGGTATGTTTTGCCATGTCAGAGTTTATAAATTAAGGCGTTGAGTTGAAGTAACACAATGGTGGTGTAACCCTCAATTATTTCTAAAATCCCTCCAATACGTCACCTTTACGAATTCTTTACAAGTTTACACCATAATAACTATTAGCAAAAAAATATATAAGGGTTACACCACTATCGCTCTCAGTGCCTCATTAAGTAGTTTAAAAACTCTGACACCAGGGTTCATCTGGTCGTTCATCGACTCGATAGATCTGTCAGTTTTCTTCGATCCCGCCGTTCATACTATATACAAATTTTAACAAACAAAGGTTTTTCTCAGTAAATCATTTTCAACTCAACGTGCCTGTCCTGCGCACACGCAACCTTACCGCAAGTTACATGAACTCGGTAATAATCCGCATGGAAACAGTGGGTAAGTAAAATACACAATGGTACCGATTCGTATGCGCACAAAATCACTAAATCTTGACTAAAATGGTCACCTGTCATTGTGGTTAAGATTTAGTTAAGTCATGTTCTCCAAGCATAAGATTTTTCGGTTGAAAAGAGCTTTTATGGCAGTTTTTCTAAACAATTCCAGTTTTCAATACCTATTTAAAGATAATTGTGAATTATCAAAGGTTTTTTCTGTTATTTATTTATTGTTTATTGTACACAAGTTTATTGTACAAAATACAATACACAATGAGAAACGACACAACAGGTACAGCTTATTTCTACTAAAAAATTTCTTCCAGCTGACCTACGGAAGTGAGACTTTAATTGACAGGCAGAGATAATCCATGGTTCATCGGGTTCTTTAAGCTAATAACTTGTTCAACTTAAATAGAAGAAGAAGCATAGTAAGATTGAAAGGCCTCTTAGGCCCGTATTTATAATCAGCTCTCAAGAGTGACAGCGAGTTTGAGTTCGTATCAGAAATGTAATTTCAGTACAAAACGGTCTGTCAAATCCATACAATAATATTGCTCTCAATCTTGAGATCGCTTTATAAATACGAGCCTTAGAGAAATAACTTTAATTCTGGTGGACTGAATCTGTCGCTAGGTTTGCTCCTCAATTCTTAATTAATGGCTTTTCTGTAGTCACAATTCTGCCAATGTCACGTAAATTATTGATAAATTATATAAGGGAGAGTCTAATATTGAGACACGTGGAGTCAAAGATAGCCTTCTCCTTCAAGAGAAAGGTACAGACTTCCTAGGTTTGCTCCTCAGTCACCGGCCCAACTAAGTAAACATCAACTGACATTTCACCAAACCACATAAACGTTCGAAGTTCAAACGCAGCCATTGTTCTGCGGTGTTGCCAGATGGTAGATGGTACAAGTTTCTTTATAACTACTTTGAGAAATTGATATTAAAGTCCTCCTAAAACGTAGAGATCATAACGTTGTCTGAATTCCTCTTCTCGATAGCAATGCAAGTCCTTTGAGCCAGGAAGCTGACCCTGGAATCACCAGTGACCCCACTGAATGTAAGGTCTTAGTTGTTAGTTTGGGTCGTTGACGCTCTGCCTACCCCATTAGGGATACAGGTGTGATAGTATGAATGTATGTAAATTAACACTATTAAGTATTCATTCTAGTATCTGGCAACTCTGCATGCGCGTGCGCAGCTAAGGAATGCAAACAGGAACCGAGCGATAACAAACACGAGGTAACGGCTTCCCTGATTGTTGATGGGGATCATGTTACTACAGTATAATTGTGGAAACTCACAGCCTGTTTGTTACTCCATCTGCAGAGAAATAAGAGGTAATTTTCTTCAAATACTAACTGTAGTACTTATCTATGTGCGTCTTTTAAAAAACCTTTTACTTCCCGCTAGACTACTGTGAGCTATTTTAAACGAAAAGTAAATAATGAATACGTTATCGCCACATTAAGGATATACCATATTGATGATTGTAGTGTGTATTGTTGTAGTGATGAGTTGTCAGTTAAACATCTTAATTACCATCAATACGTGCTTAAATCCTCGTCCCTTTACTAACATTTTAGCAAGCTTGCTTGAGAAGAGTAGCATATGAATGCTCAGTCCATCTCTACAATATAAGAAATTATTGTTAATTTCTTTGCTGTCAACTCCAGTAAGCAGAACAAATATCCAATCAAAGTTTATAAGAGTGCAATATTGCAGCGTAAAATGCAATGCAACACAATAGCTGTATAACAGTGCGTTTCCCATGCGCGCGAGTGGATCGCGCGCATTTTTGCACTATAACGGGTTTTGAGGTTAAATTGCTTGTGATTTTCCCGACTTTCCTTGGAAGATGAGAAAGACAAAGGCTTAATTGTTTGATTGTCATTCATAAGCTGTCATTCAACGATTATGCGCTGGTGGCTTTGTAAGGTGTGATCTAGTGGTCCGAGGCCTTAGGGTCAATTCACTCACAGGGGCTTTATTCTCCAAAACAAAACGAACAACAGAAGAACTTGGTATAAAAATAAAATAATCCCAGCAATTAGTGGGTATTAAACACGATGAGATAATAGCTAGAAACTATGTTGCGAACGTAGCAACTTGTAGGGGAAGAAGGTTTCCGCTGTGCATCGCGACAATTCTGTAAGACTCTTTATAACAAGACTTTATAGTTCTCACGGGACAATTATAAAGACTTATTTGCAGTGATTCAGTAAAATTAAATGAGTGCTATCTAGATCCTACCTACCTAGTCAGTAAGTCCGTCGAAATACTGAGAACTAATAAGTAGTTATATAGTTACTTATGGTATAATTTTGCCAACACTAGTGTTCCACTTAATATTTGTTGATTAAATAAGGGATAAAAAATCTGTTTTCAGCATTTGACATACTTACATAACATAAAGTCACGCGTAGAAGGCGTTTTCGCCAAATCTGACAAATATTGAGGGCAACTTTTGATTAAGATGTGTATCGCTATAGTGTCGATTTGTGATTCGTTATATCAATAATCACACATTAGACAGAATTCTCAACAAAAGAATAAGTATGTACTTTACTCATTCAGTCCAGCACAATAACCTAGAAATCTTCGAAGCATGGCGCCTGACATATTATTATCGCATACTCAGGCCTTATTTCCCTTGATACCTAGGCTATTATTGCCAGGTAGTATACCTAGTGGCCATCAGTGGCCATCAATTAGAACGTCCGGTTGGGGACAAAGCCTAGCCTATCATTAATTTTATGTAGTTAGCAGCTATGCTTTTATCTTGTTTATAATTTATACGTCATTCAGGCTACAATTATTAACGACCTTTTGATCTAAAGGCTTGTATTTGTGTAAAAAGCTTTAAAAAAATTATATGACACCGTTTTAATTTTCACATGTACAGAATAATGAAGATTAAGTTTATTTAATGTTGTCCCAATTTTAATGCATGGTCTTTAATATTTACAACGACTGTTACTGTTATGATTATGAGCCTAGTTTAGGTTTTAGTTATTTTCACAGTGTTGCCGTAGTGTCGTTGTAGCGTTTACGAAGATCATCAAATTAAACAAAGGTCCATTCATTTTGAACTAATAAACGTTGTAATTAGTATACTCAAGATTATGATCTTACAATCTACGGCGATATACATAAGCATGCGTATGCGCAGTTAGCACTTTGCTCTTTGTATAGAAATTCCCACGCCCATTGTCTTAATTTGCAGTAGGTTTGATAAGTATCTGAAAGGGTAAAGAGATTTCAATTTTAATTAAAAATACGGATCTAGAACTAGAACCAACAATGAATTTATAATTATTCTCTTTGATAGGATTAGACCCTACCAAACAAGAGCCTAACTAAAGAGGTGTACTTATTTAAATTGACCTTTCCATACAAAAGGCGATAACGGTTTCCCCCAGAAAACATAGTCCGATTCCCATATTTTTTGGAAATGATGTAGATATACTTAAAAACTAGGTTTGTACGTTTTTATTTTGTCATCCGGATAACTACCTATAATTTCATCTACAAGCATTCATCTCTGATAAAAAGCCTATCCGCAGGCACAAAAAGCTCACATAAACATAGACAAAAGAACTATTAGCATATAATTCCATACTATTTACTAGAAATCGATGACAGACACAGCGCGGTGACAATGCATGGAATTTGTACAGGAGAAACCATGGGAAAGAGTATGTAGAAGTAGCAATTTTCTATCAGCAGCGGCGTATGTAGGTAGGGAGGTTCAATCGAACCATGACAATAGATATCTACATACAGGCAATAAGACCTAAAGAGAATAAAAGATAAAGTTCAAAGATCCAATGCTAAAAACCCTCATGAGTAGCTTCAGATCAGACCTTAAAGATTGCTCAGCAAATTTTTTTACACCAGGTAAATCTGGAAATAAAATTACCTTCCTAGTTTCTATCCCTAACGTAAAAAAGTTGGAAATAAATAAATTTTTAACAAACAGTTTGTTTAAAATGTTTTACCGCTTGTTTGAATATAAATTATAAACAAGATAAAAGCATAGCTGCTAACTACATAAAATTAATGATAGGCTAGGCTTTGTCCCCAACCGGACGTTCTAATTGATGGCCACTGATGGCCACTAGGTATACTACCTGGCAATAATAGCCTAGGTATCAAGGGAAATAAGGCCTGAGTATGCGATAATAATATGTCAGGCGCCATGCTTCGAAGATTTCTAGGTTATTGTGCTGGACTGAATGAGTAAAGTACATACTTATTCTTTTGTTGAGAATTCTGTCTATGTTTATGTGAGCTTTTTGTGCCTGCGGATAGGCTTTTTATCAGAGATGAATGCTTGTAGATGAAATTATAGGTAGTTATCCGGATGACAAAATAAAAACGTACAAACCTAGTTTTTAAGTATATCTACATCATTTCCAAAAAATATGGGAATCGGACTATGTTTTCTGGGGGAAACCGTTATCGCCTTTTGTATGGAAAGGTCAATTTAAATAAGTACACCTCTTTAGTTAGGCTCTTGTTTGGTAGGGTCTAATCCTATCAAAGAGAATAATTATAAATTCATTGTTGGTTCTAGTTCTAGATCCGTATTTTTAATTAAAATTGAAATCTCTTTACCCTTTCAGATACTTATCAAACCTACTGCAAATTAAGACAATGGGCGTGGGAATTTCTATACAAAGAGCAAAGTGCTAACTGCGCATACGCATGCTTATGTATATCGCCGTAGATTGTAAGATCATAATCTTGAGTATACTAATTACAACGTTTATTAGTTCAAAATGAATGGACCTTTGTTTAATTTGATGATCTTCGTAAACGCTACAACGACACTACGGCAACACTGTGAAAATAACTAAAACCTAAACTAGGCTCATAATCATAACAGTAACAGTCGTTGTAAATATTAAAGACCATGCATTAAAATTGGGACAACATTAAATAAACTTAATCTTCATTATTCTGTACATGTGAAAATTAAAACGGTGTCATATAATTTTTTTAAAGCTTTTTACACAAATACAAGTCTTTAGATCAAAAGGTCGTTAATAATTGTAGCCTGAATGACGTATAAATTATAAACAAGATAAAAGCATAGCTGCTAACTACATAAAATTAATGATAGGCTAGGCTTTGTCCCCAACCGGACGTTCTAATTGATGGCCACTGATGGCCACTAGGTATACTACCTGGCAATAATAGCCTAGGTATCAAGGGAAATAAGGCCTGAGTATGCGATAATAATATGTCAGGCGCCATGCTTCGAAGATTTCTAGGTTATTGTGCTGGACTGAATGAGTAAAGTACATACTTATTCTTTTGTTGAGAATTCTGTCTAATGTGTGATTATTGATATAACGAATCACAAATCGACACTATAGCGATACACATCTTAATCAAAAGTTGCCCTCAATATTTGTCAGATTTGGCGAAAACGCCTTCTACGCGTGACTTTATGTTATGTAAGTATGTCAAATGCTGAAAACAGATTTTTTATCCCTTATTTAATCAACAAATATTAAGTGGAACACTAGTGTTGGCAAAATTATACCATAAGTAACTATATAACTACTTATTAGTTCTCAGTATTTCGACGGACTTACTGACTAGGTAGGTAGGATCTAGATAGCACTCATTTAATTTTACTGAATCACTGCAAATAAGTCTTTATAATTGTCCCGTGAGAACTATAAAGTCTTGTTATAAAGAGTCTTACAGAATTGTCGCGATGCACAGCGGAAACCTTCTTCCCCTACAAGTTGCTACGTTCGCAACATAGTTTCTAGCTATTATCTCATCGTGTTTAATACCCACTAATTGCTGGGATTATTTTATTTTTATACCAAGTTCTTCTGTTGTTCGTTTTGTTTTGGAGAATAAAGCCCCTGTGAGCTGAATTGACTAAGACGAAAGATAAATAAAGAATACGTTAATCGCCAGCATATGAATGATATACCATAATTAAGCATTGTAGTTCTATTGTTCAAGGAAAGTTCGGGAAACATCTAATTACCATCAAATACGTGCTAAATCCTCGTCCCTTTACTAAGCATTTTAGCACATATAGCTTGCTTGAGAAGAGTAGCATATGATGCTCAGTGCCATCTCTACAATATAATAAATTATTGTTAATTTCTTTGCTGTCAACT